>JAOWBW010000174.1:1700792-1832003 GCA_026119855.1 Campanula takesimana | reverse complement strand
GAAGATCATACTCAAGATTTCCAGAATCCCTTGAATCTTCAAGCACTCAACCTTCAAGTCTTCACAAAATCTCCAGCAACCTTCAAGATCAAATCTCAAGCCTCTCAACACAAGATTCATTAGGACTCTAAAATCATATAGATTTCAAAGAGTTCTTGATTCTTACACACACACTCACCCCGATTGATCAATCACATAGATTGAATCATTTAGGATACACTGGTCCTAAGTCTAGGATTGTTCTTCATAGAAAATAGAGTTAATTCAGTTCTCCATCTTTGTAATCTGTACTCAAGAGAATTAATACATCCTCCATTCAAATCCAAGACTGACCATCTTGGTAAAGGACGTAGATCTTTTAACAGATCGAACTTTCCAAATCATTGTGTCATTTACTTACTGCACTTTTACCTTTCTGCAAATTTACTTATTGTTTGCATCTTGTGTCATATTGCTCTTCACTTGTTCATATTAATTTTGTTTGTCTTTTATGTGTTTGATCTTTCAGATTTAGAACAAGTGTGAATTGTGTTTGTTTTGTCTACCTCATTGCCTAAGTTAAAATCTGACTACCTTATCATTTGCCAAAAATCTCCAAGACACAAATTTTCAATCTTTCAACCTACCTCACCTTAACCTACCGCACTACTACCTACCGCATATACATCTACCGCACTACCTACCCGCAAAAACTAACCTACCGCATTGAAACTTATCAAAACCAACTCTTAACTTGTTTCAACGAAAACTTCCGCTGTGCATTTTATACTTGACCGTGTGGTTTTATCTACCGCAGAAAAACTCAAGTGTAAGCATAAAGGTTGAATTTTGAAAGGGTTGAAATTTTAAATAGGCTATTCACCCCCCCCCCCTCTAGCCTCTTTTCATACCTTGTTTTGTGTCTCTGGGACCAACAATTTCCTTGTGAAATTCCTAAGACCCAAGATGCGCGGTCATACGCCCTCGAGCTAGACCGCAGGGTCCACGTCTTACGCCCTTGAGCTAGACAAAGTGGGAGAATGATTCCTTGGTGGGATCATTTCCTTGTGAAATTCTCTAAGACCCAAGATGCGCGGTCATACGCCCTCAGAGCTAGACCGCAGGGCCCACGTCTTACGCCCTTGAGCTAGACTAAAGTGGGAGAATGAATTCCTTGGTGGGATCATTTCCTTGTGAAATTCCTGAGACCCAAGATGCGCGGTCATACGCTCTCGAGCTATACTGCAGGGCCCATATCATACGCCTTTGAGCTAGACTAATGGGAGAAGGCGCGGCATACGCTCCCGAGCTAAACCACGCGCGTGGAAACAAAGACAGTTCGTGCTAGAACACCCTTTAAGCTATGTAATCAAAGAGTGTAACAAAAAGAGCAAGGCACGCAAGAAGAAGTCAATAGCAAAGCTGGAAACAATTTTCACATACAAACCAAAATCACTTGTTCGAGAATGTCCGGACCTACACTATTACAAAATTTCCCGGGATGCAACCCGGTCCTGATCTTTAAAAGGCCGGGGGAGGAGCATTCTCCATCTCTGGAACAGAGCAGAGGCATCAGTGTCAGGCACAGACCCAGACTGATCCTAGAGCATCAGCAAGAGCGGAGGCATAAGGAGAGTAAGGAAGAACCATACCATCAATGTACGGGCCGCCGGGGCCAAAAGTCCCTCCAAAGCTGCGACCAGAGGCAAGGTACCCGCGGCAGAATATCTGAACCCGTCGATAGCAGAAAGAAGATCTTGGACGGTGACCGGAGCGACGGGAGGAGAGTTGATCTGACAGACTCGGGTAACTCGGAGAGTTGGTCCGCGGTAAAGGGCACCAGAGCGTGGCCGGTAAAACATTGAGGGTCTGAGGCCGTAATAGATCAAAGGATCGCAATCTCTTGCGCACTGTATTTGCCCGTAGCTGCCAGGTTACGACCTACTGTATGGAGAGCTGAGTTATATTGCTCTATGCTTTGCCTCCTCCACCCTTTTTCTCTGTAAAGCATCACGCCTCAACCTCGGCCACGGCTTTCCTCGCTCTTCATTCAAAACAAGTTCCCGTCTTTCTCAAACCGCATGGCATCTAAAACCTTGCCGTCCAGTTCATCAACCTTCTCAGATAGCTCCTGTTCTTCTCCCTCTCCTCCTCCAAACCGCTTCTCAGCCTCGGCCAGGCGAGCTTCGAGTCGTTGCTTTTCAGACTCACGGTTGCTTTTTCAGCCTCAGCCCGGTCTTTGGCCTCGCGAGCTGCGTCGAGATCGTTGCTCAGTTTGGAGTTCTCCTTGACAGCAGTCATCAACTCGCATCTTTATTCTTAAGCTCCTCTCCCGAGCCCTCCAGGACCTTGGACAGGCGGGCAATCTCATCCTTCGCCTCCGCCAGATTCTTCCCCCTCGCCGCGGCCAAGGCAACTTCGGCTTTCATACTGAGACCGCATATATAGCAGGTCATTGCTAACCTGATTAATAAGGAGCATGTGGAGATTATATTAAAAATCGGGACGAGGAATTAGAGGGTCAAAGGATCGATGTATAAAAAGAAAGAGCACGTCGGTTTAGACATGGAAAGTGAGACACTAACCTCAGTCGTAGCCAAGCCCGCGTTCCCAGGGCGGTCAGGAAGTTGGTCTTGGACAGCACCTTCTGTTGATAGTCCGGGAAATTCATCCGGTGCAGAAGCCCATCGCCAACATAAGAATTGAAGCCGCGGCGGCTATGGAGATCAACCCCATATACCTCAGGGGCCTCAGCTACTTTCTGCTACTTTCTTCCCAACTCCTTAGCTCGGTCCTTGTCTTCAATTAGTTTCGACGGGGAAGCGCTCCGAGCATAAGGTCCCTTTGCGGGGGAGGATACGGTAAAGCCGCGAGAAGGAGACTCCAGGCGGGGCTGTTTATTTTTTGGAGGCAAGGGGTCAGCGACCGGACTCGGTCCCCTTTTTCTTCGTAGCCTCGGGCACTGTTCTGCCTGCATCATGCGAGGGAGTGGGAGACCCCGAGCCTGTCAAATCCTTTCCCCGTCCGCTCCCGCGGGGGCCGTAGAGGAAGCTCGCCAGTCGTCGGGACAACTGCAACAACCTTCTTTGCCTTGTCCAGAAGATCCGTAACCGGCAGTTTTCTCCTGGGGCCTCGGCCTTGCGCATTCGGCCTGCCTCTGCTGCTTTCGCCTCAGCCTCCCGCTGCTTCGCAGCCAATCTCAAGGCATTAATATTCTTGGGAGGCATGGTATCAGTGGGATCTGCAGCAAAAGTAACAGTCAGTCAGATATGATCGGATAAACTAACAGGTATGGAATTCCAGTTGATTAAGTATGAAAAAGACCAGTCAAGGCCCGGATCCGGGCATTGTTTCCCCCAATCGGCAAGCAGAGCACTCATGGGCAAAGGCAAAATCCTGGTGAACCCTCCAGCAAGGATCCCGCCACATAGGAGTCATGCTAACCCTGCTCTCAAATCAGGATTTCGGCATGGGGCCACCCCGCGTAAGCCAAAGACTCTCGTTGTTGATGATGGCTTGAACGTCGAAAACTTGTTCAACCACGACCACAGTCTGGTCCTCTAAAGTCACTGATTTCGTATGCCGGGCGAGGTAATCCTGCATGGCGGACGCAAGCTCAATACCCCCATCTGAGCTAGGATAATCCTTGGAAGATATGGACAGCGGGGAAGTATTATCAGGCTTAGAAAAGGGCCACCCGAGTCGATTCTGAATCACCAGAGGATATCTCTGCCACTGATCGAATTTATTAGAAGCCGCAGAAAAGATCTTTTTCGACCTAGGCTTCGTTTTCAAGCTCAAACTGCTCGCGGTGACCTGATGAGTGAAGAAAACGTACAAGGCGGACAAAGAGGGTTCATATCCCAATATCCTGCTCACAACAATAAAAGACACCAGGTAACGAATCGCGTTGGGAGTCAAGTCCATGGGAAGGCACTTGGAAAACTCCAGGAACTCGCAAATGAACGGGTCCAAGGGAAGCCGGAGGCCATTTCTCAAACTGAACGGGATAAAACACGCAGGCGATATTATCTTCCCGGACGCGGGCAGGACCAGCCAAATTGCTCCCTAACGGAGAGGAATAATCATCGAGACCGCCGACAAGGTAGACTTTGCGATCGATGTGGTACACGGTTAAAAACTCATCATCGGAGTCCTGCTCCTCCACCATGCCCGCTCCTGAGCTGGAAGCTCCGGCCTGGCTCTTGACCCTATCGTCGGGCCCCTCGGGGAAGGAAGCCAATATTTGAACCGGGGAGCGAATGCGCTTGACCATACGCGCTGTACCTGGGCCATTCTCTCTAAATCCCCCCGGGGGTCAGAAGGTGTCTCAGATGACTCAGACTCATCTACTAGCCCGTGAGCCACGATCGCCCCAACCTCATCCTCAAGAGCGGTTTCACCATCAACCCCCACTTCTTGATCGGAAGCCTCTGCACTGCTCGTGACTTCAATAACACCAGGGGCCAAGCCCGGAGATCGTGCCTGCTCGTCGCCTCGTTAAAAGGAGCGTCCATCCAACTGAGAGAATCAGGGCCACTCGAGGCTACACGCTCCCCGCACGACCTTACCAACCTTCTAGCATTTCCAGCCATATCTACATTATCGGGGAATCGAGTTAAACAGCCGTGACAAAATGCCCAAGTGTTCCTCTCCCCCCCAACACCCTCATCCTTGTGGAGTCATAATGGACGGAGAGACCTGTTTCCCACAACAGGGGCAAGACCCAGGGTTCCCAGCTATACGCTAAACCTATGGCAATGAACTCATTCAAGGACAGCCGTTTCCAGGCGTTTAACAGGAGCCTGTATACCCCACCGTCCTCCGGCAGCAACCAAACAGGTCGGGACGGAGTTTTACGCCCTAAATCCAGCCCTTCCATGGCTATACAATATTTCAGCAAGTTTTCAGAATTAGGGGCCAGAATTTGGACTCGAAGACTGATAAATGGCTATTTTATAGTCATTTAAGGTCTAAATATATGTCTTTTTAGAGTCAATTTAGTATTAATGAGTCTCATATTGCATTATTTCACTTTACTTTTACGGATATAATGTGCGTGGTGTAGTATGGGTTTTGTGGACAGAAAACAGGTACTATTTGGAGCTATTTTGAGCTAAAGGGAGTAAAGGAAGGAAAGACGGGAGCAAAACATTTAAAAAGGAGAAATCAGATGCAGAAGTCAAAGATCCGACCGACCGGACCCATCTATAAGACCCCGGCCGGACCTCACCAATACAAGAACAAATTTCCAGAAGACAAAGATCCGACCGGGGCAAGGAGGAAATCCGGTCGGACCAACTGGATCCGGTCGGACCATTATGAAGACCCGCCCGGATCTTGACGCCTGTTCTGAAAGAGTGTTTCCCAACAGACACTCCTCTTGGTGGATGTATCCGGGAACAGACACTCAAATCAGTCCTAGGGCCTATATAAGAAGGCTACAACAGCCTTAGAAAAGATAGAGATATTTTTAGAGATTGATTGTAAAGTTATTATAGTGAAATTCTAAGTATACATTATCATTTCCAGAATTTTGAGTGAATTTGAGAGAGGGTTCCTAAGCAATAAAGAAGTATTCTTCCATCATTAAGTTCTCCAATCTGAATAAGTATTCTCTTCTCTATCTTAATCCTTTATTCTTATTCTTGATGTTTTATTTAATGGCTAGTGAGTAATCCCCCTCTTTCTTGGGGTTGGATACTCATTGTGTTCATATGTTCATCATAATTTTATGTTCTCTAAATTCATTTCTCTTCATCTTTAACAATTTTACTATATCAATCTAAAACGCCTATAACCACGATGACGTCCTTGGTTATATGAACTCCAGTTAATCGAGAGAAGGACCTAGCGGTGAATCTCGATTAGCGGACCCATATAGTCAAAACTAAGTTCATTACTCACGAGAGTAGTGTAATGGCTTAGGGATGCTCCTTGAGTGGAAAGTGTGCCGATTTTCATAAGAAAACCTAATGGATTCTTACTAATTATGGTCAGCTAGAGATAAGCCGGAATGCCCGTTTGTGACAGGGCGGGGGAAAAACATAAACGGATTTCTCAAAGAGTTAGGACATAATTAGTATGAGAATACAAACACTACTTGCTTGATCGTGAGAAGTAGTGTAGGCTAAGCATACCATCCTTGTATAAAAATGAACCCTTAATCTAAAAGAGAGCATAAATGAATGATGAATATATGAATACTTGAGTCCCAATCCCGGGAATTCCTTTAAAATAAGAGTTTTTCCTACATAAATAGCTTTTACTATCATTTCTATTTTAAGTGACAAACAAATTTTCCTACCCCCAATCATTTTATTTTCTTTACTTTTATCCAAAGCAAAAAAATATTTTTAGAATTAAGTTGTCTCCGTGGGATCGACCCGTATTTGCACATACTATACTATTAATAACCCGTGCACTTGCGGTTTAAACGTAACAAGTTTTTGGCGCCGTTGCCGGGGACAACGGTTAAATTTTAAAAAAAAAAAAAAAGAGTTTTTGCTTTTCAATTTTCTGTTTTTATTCTTTTTATTTTTATTTATTTCATCATCTTTTTTTTTCAAAGTATTTTTCTTTGAATTCTTCTTTAAAGTATTTTTTCCAAAGTTTATGAAAAGAGTCCGGAGAGGTGACAATTACGTTGAATACAATCCGGAACCTGAGAGATACCTTAGAGAAAGACTTAGAAATTTGAGAGAAACTTTAGAGAAAGAAATGGTGAGAGAAAACAACGAAGACGGGCAAAATTCGGGCGATGCCCCACCACCTAAGACCTTACGGGAGTTTGTTAACCCAAGCACCCCGGGTTCTAGGACGCCCATAGTAGTACCAAATGCCGACGCAATCACATTTGAGATAAAGCCACAACTTCTCCATATGGTTATGAACAACCAATTTGGTGGCTCGGCACTTGAAGATCCGCACCTCCATGTCCAAACTTTCTTGGAGTATTGTGATACTACAAGGATTGTTGGAGTCACACCCGAGGCATACGGATGCGCCTATTCCCATTCTCATTAAGGGATAAGGCGAAACAATGGTTGAACTCGGTCCCACACAACTCTTTAACAACATGGGACCAAGTTCAAGAGGCTTTCCTTGGACGTTTCTTCCCTCCTTCAAAAACCGCTCAAATCCGGACCAAGATCACTAATTTTAGTCAAAATGGAGATGAGTCGCTTTATGATGCTTGGGAGCGTTTCAAAGAACTCCTAAGGATGTGCCCACACCACGGGCTTGAAAAGTGGTTGATAGTGCACACCTTCTACAACGGTCTCACATTCAAGACAAGAGAGACCATAGATGCTGCTGCGGGAGGAGCACTCATGAATAAAGGAGTGGACGAGGCATATGACTTGATCGAGAGCATTGCCCTGAACCACTACCAATGGTCCAATGAAAGGGACCAACCGCAAGTATCAGCAGGTAAGTATAATGTTGATGTCGTCACTCTTCTATCTTCAAAATTTGATACTCTTTTCAAAAAGATAGATAGCTTGAATACAAATTCCGTGGCTAACATTAATGTTTTATGTGAACTATGTGGGTCAAACTCACATAGTAGCGAAAGTTGTGATTTACTTGACACTACTTCTAGTGAGCAAGTTAATTTTGTTTCTAATGGACAACGAGGGGGTATGTATTCAAACACATACAATCCCGAATGGAAAAATCACCCCAACTTGTCCTATAGAAATAACAATGTTTTAAACCCACAACCTTCCTTACAACCACCGGGATTTGTACCCAAGAACTTCAACAATAATGCTTTCCCTCCCCCTAAATCTAAATTAGATCTTCTCATAGACTATATGGTCGAGAATAATAAAAACCAAGAGAAAATCAATAATGAATTTAGGGAAAACTTTAAGGTTTTGAATAGTAGGTTTGATAGTCTAGCCGCCCATAATAAAATGCTAGAGAATCAACAAGCCCAGCAAGCCGGGACCTCGCATAGACCACAAGGGAGTTTTCCCGGTCAACCGCAAAGGCCCGATGAGCATGCTAAGGCGGTAGTACTTAGGAGCGGAAAAGAACTAGTAGATCCCCCTCCTAAAGAAAATATCAAACCTAGTGAGGAGAACATTAGTCCAACCCCACCGTTGGTTGAGACTAATGAAGAGGTAGAAAAGGGGACGGAATCCCCTAAAATTTCTAGAAATTTTGACCCGCCAATACCTTACCCCCAAAGGTTGGTAAAAGCGAAACTTGATAAACAATTTGCAAAATTTTTAGAAGTTTTGAAATCTATTTACATCAATGTCCCTTTTACGGATGCTTTGCAACAAATGCCCTCGTATGCCAAGTTTTTAAAAGATATTCTTTCTAATAAAAGGAAACTAGAGGAATATGAGACGGTTGCATTAAATGAAGAAGTAAGTGCTGTTTTACAAAGAAAATTACCTCCCAAATTAAAAGATCCCGGCACTTTTTCTATTCCTTGCAATATCGGGAAATTTGATGTAGATAATGCTATGCTTGATCTTGGGGCTAGTGTGAGCCTCATTCCGCTTTCGGTAAGTAAAAAAATAGGTGTGGGGGAACTTAAACCCACCACCATATCGTTACAATTAGCGGATCGCTCAATCAAGTATCCAATAGGGATTATGGAAGATGTCCCTTGTAAAATCGGGAAATTAATCATCCCGGTTGATTTCGTTGTTCTCGAAATGGAAGAGGACCATCACATCCCCATCATTTTAGGTAGACCATTTCTTGCCACCGCTGGGGCAATTATTGATGTTAAAAATGGTAACCTTTCTTTAAACGTTGGGAATGAGAAGGTTGAATTTAATTTAACAAAATTAATGAAAAATCCAAATCTTGAGAGCCCTTGCTCCGATATGAATATGTTAGAATCAATAAGCAAGGAATTGGAATCACCCCAATCTAAGGACCCGCTTGAAAAAAGTCTTATAGATTGGAAAAGGTTATTGCATGATGATGATGATGATGAAATTGAAAATTATACAAAATGTCTAGATGCTAACCATGCAGGAAAATTTAGTGGAGACACTAAATTTGAAAAGTTGGAGGTTGAAGCGGAACCATCCATCCAGGAAATTCTTGAGGTAAGTAAGGCACCTCAAGTTGAATTGAAGCCTCTTCCCCCAAATCTAAGGTATGAATTTCTTGGCTCTAATTCTACTTATCCAGTAATTGTTAATGCTAATCTAAGTCCTCTTGAGACTGAAAAGTTATTAAGAGAACTTAGATTGCATCAAAAAGCTATTGGGTATACTATTGATGACTTAAAAGGAATCCACCCAAAAATTTGCATGCATAGGATTGATTTAGAGGAAGATCATAAACCCTCCATAGAACATCAACGAAGATTAAATCCTAACATGAAAGAGGTTGTCAAGAAAGAAATCCTTAAATTACTTGATGCGGGCATTATCTATCCAATCTCGGATAGTAAATGGGTAAGCCCCGTACAAGTAGTCCCTAAAAAGGGAGGAATGACGGTCATTCGTAATGATAAGGATGAATTAATCCCAACTAGGACCGTCACGGGATGGCGTATGTGCATAGATTATCGAAAATTAAATAAAGCCACCCGAAAAGATCATTTTCCCTTACCTTTCATCGACCAAATGCTTGAAAGGTTGGCGAAGCATTCATATTTTTGTTATTTGGACGGGTATTCCGGATTTTTCCAAATACCCATACATCCAAGTGACCAAGAGAAAACCACTTTTACTTGCCCATATGGCACTTTCGCTTATAGGAGAATGCCATTTGGATTATGTAATGCTCCCGCCACCTTCCAACGTTGTATGATGGCCATCTTTTCTGATTTCATTGAAAATATAATGGAAGTTTTTATGGATGATTTTTCAGTTTATGGTTGCTCCTTTGATGAATGTTTGAATAATTTATCAAAAGTTTTACAAAGGTGTGAGGAAGTCAACCTAGTTTTAAATTGGGAAAAATGCCATTTTATGGTAAATGAAGGTATTGTTCTTGGACATATGGTGTCCGAGAAAGGGATTGAAGTGGATAGAGCCAAGGTAGAAATTATAGAAAAATTACCTCCACCCACCAATGTTAAGGGTGTGAGGAGCTTTCTAGGGCATGCCGGTTTTTACCGGCGATTTATAAAAGATTTTTCTAAAATTTCTAAACCTTTAACTAATCTTCTTTTGAAAGATGCTCCTTTTGTGTTCGATAGTCTTTGTCTTGAAGCTTTCAACAGGTTAAAGGAAGCTTTGGTGTCCGCTCCAATAGTGCAACCACCCGATTGGGATCTCCCTTTCGAGATTATGTGCGACGCAAGTGACTATGCAGTGGGAGCAGTTTTGGGGCAGCGGAAGGACAAGAAGTTGCATGCCATCCACTATGCAAGTCGAACACTAGATGAGGCGCAAATCAATTATGCCACCACAGAAAAAGAATTGTTGGCCGTGGTATTTGCAATCGACAAGTTCCGGTCATATTTGGTGGGTTCAAAAGTGATAATATACACGGATCATGCGGCGATAAGGTATTTGTTGGCAAAGAAGGATGCCAAACCAAGACTCATCCGATGGATCCTCCTTCTCCAAGAATTTGATTTGGAGATCCGTGACAAGAAGGGAACGGAGAATCTAGTAGCAGACCATTTGTCCCGTCTCCCCAAAAATATTATTGATTCCAAGAGTAAAGAGCTTCCAATTGATGATTCATTCCCGGATGAATATCTACTAGCCATTAACAATGTCGGAATCCCTTGGTTTGCGGACATTGTAAATTATTTGGCTTGTAAAATTATTCCTCCGGAAATGAGTTACCAACAAAAGAAGAAATTCTTTTCAGAAATCAAAAATTATATTTGGGAAGACCCGTTACTCTTCAAGCAATGCGCAGACGGAATCGTTAGGCGGTGTGTGCCTAATGAAGAGGTAAATGACATTCTTCATCATTGTCATTCTTCTCCTTATGGTGGGCATGCAAGCTCATCCAAAACCACCGCCAAGGTTCTTCAATCAGGTTTTTATTGGCCCACACTCTTCAAAGATGCTCGAAACTTTGTGATCTCTTGCGATCGTTGCCAACGTACCGGTAACATCTCAAGGAGGAACGAAATGCCTCTTAACAACATCCTAGAGGTTGAGATCTTTGATGTTTGGGGCATAGACTTCATGGGGCCATTTCCATCATCCTGCAACAACAAGTACATATTAGTAGCGGTGGATTATGTATCCAAATGGGTAGAGGCCGTGGCATCTCCAACAAACGACTCAAAAGTCGTTATGAAGCTCTTCAAGAACATCATCTTTCCAAGGTTCGGGGTACCGAAGGTGGTCATAAGCGACGGTGGTTCTCACTTCTCTCACCGCCAGTTTGAGGCTCTCTTAAAGAAATACGGAGTCCATCACAAAACGGGTACCGGTTATCACCCTCAAACTAGCGGTCAAGTGGAAGTATCAAACCGAGAAATTAAATGGATCCTTGAGAAAACAGTCACAAGCTCGAGGAAGGATTGGTCGATCAAATTGAATGACGCTTTATGGGCTTATCGCACCGCTTTCAAAACACCTATCGGAACAACACCTTTCCGTTTGGTGTATGGAAAGCCGTGTCATTTACCCGTAGAACTTGAGCACAAGGCGTATTGGGCGATCAAAGCCTTAAATTATGATATGAAGGCCGCCGGTGAAAAAAGAAGATTGCAATTGCATGAGCTTGAGGAACTCCGATTTGAAGCGTATGAGAGTGCCAAACTCTATAAGGAGAAAACAAAAAAATGGCACGATACTCATATCACGAGAAGGGAGTTCAAAGAAGGAGACATGGTTCTATTATTCAATTCTCGGTTAAGACTTTTTCCGGGAAAATTGAAGTCAAGATGGTCGGGCCCATTTCAAGTGAAGAAAGTTTATCCTTATGGAGCCATCGTAATTTGGAACGAATCCAAAGGGGAGCTCAAAGTTAATGGACAACGACTAAAACATTATATAGTCGGTAATCCAATTGAAACAATGGCTTCAATGATACTCGAAAGTCAGCCAATCGAGACAAGAAAGGCGTCGAGCTAAAGACGTTAAACAAGCATCATCGGGTGGTAACCGATGGATTATTTTGTTTTATTTTATTTTTTATTATTATTATTATTGTTATTATGTTCTGTTTTTCTAACATTTCGTAGGTAAAAAAAAAAAAAAAAAAAAAAAAAAAGAAGAATTTTCGAAGATCCAATCGGGTCAACAATATAATCCGACCGGATCATCTAGATCCGACCGGGCCAAGTTGAAGCACCCGACCGGATCCAGCAACTCTGGAGATTCCAGAGAAAATTATCCGTCCGGGTCTGAAAAATAATCCGACCGGACCATAATAAATCCGACCGGATCCCCAGAGCGACCCGCCCGGATCAGTCGCATAGAAGGACATACCGATTCGCCAAAAGGTCAGATCTGTTCAATTGTATTCTCATTCTTCCCTTCTTCTTCATCTCAAACCTGTCTCACCACCACCTCCACCACCATTTCAGTGATAAGTTATTTGTTCCCCCGTCCCCATTTTTACTTTCTTGTCCAATTTTTACTTTCATGAAAACATTGGGGACAATGTTTAGTTCAAGTGTGGGGGGAGGATTTTAATAAAATTATTATAATAAAATTATTATATCCGTTTTTCTTTTTCTTTGCATTTAGTTAGCTTGTTGCTTGCATTTAGTTAAGTATTCTAAAAAAAAAAAAAAAAAAAAAAAAAAAAAAATTTTGCCAATGCTCCCATTGATGAGAATGTTATCTATACTTACAATTTGCCTAAGTAAAATTATTTCCTCTTAAACTTTACTTTTTGAGAGATTTGTCACAAAGAACTTAGGATCATATTGGATTGTAAATGAAAAATTTTCAAAATTTATATAGACTTTTAAATATTCTTGAATAGAAGCATTACATTATTAATGAAATTGTGGATATTAAGTTTGAATACATTACACTTGTGAAAAGTTATAAAACATCCTTGTATATACATTTCAAAAACTTTTACTTCTACTCTTTTCCAAAGATTTACTACATTGTTATGATCTTTAAGAATCACGAAGCTTTCCATTTCCACTTTTAAGACTTAATAACATAAATCAATCTTCTTGTATATCATCCACTCGAATATCCAAATGAATTTATCATTATAGAGTGTGATGATTTACAAAGAACTCAATTGCCACTTCTAAAACTTAATGAAATTAAATTTTCCACTACCTTCATCCGCCTTATTTTTTGTGATTCAAGGAGCATAACAAAATCTGAATATCTTTGAAAAAGAATAAAATCATGAGTTTAAGAAATGTATTCCCAAGCATAAAAAACCCTATTCACAAAGCACTCAAAGAGTGAACTTAAATTCTATTTCATACTTGAAATCCACAAGTTCATTTAGTTATTCCTATATGCTCTTGTTCAATAGTATTTATTCATGTTATATTAACATCCAAAATTCTTTATTTACTTTCCAATATCCTCTTATGTTCTTTCTCACAAGTTTCTTGGGACGGAAAATTTAAAAGGAAATGATTTTGTAAAGGCAATACAATATAACAAATATTCTGAGGGAGCATTGAAACCTTCTTTGATTTTTCAAAAATTTTATGTCATTTGTCACTCTCTCTTCTTCAAAATTGTAAGCTTGCTCGAGGACAAGCAAGGTTTTAGTGTGGGGGAGTTGATAAATGGCTATTTTATAGTCATTTAAGGTCTAAATATATGTCTTTTTAGAGTCAATTTAGTATTAATGAGTCTCATATTGCATTATTTCACTTTACTTTTACGGATATAATGTGCGTGGTGTAGTATGGGTTTTGTGGACAGAAAACAGGTACTATTTGGAGCTATTTTGAGCTAAAGGGAGTAAAGGAAGGAAAGACGGGAGCAAAACATTTAAAAAGGAGAAATCAGATGCAGAAGTCAAAGATCCGACCGGACCCATCTATAAGACCCGGCCGGACCTCACCAATACAAGAACAAATTTCCAGAAGACAAAGATCCGACCGGGGCAAGGAGGAAATCCGGTCGGACCAACTGGATCCGGTCGGACCATTATGAAGACCCGCCCGGATCTTGACGCCTGTTCTGAAAGAGTGTTTCCCAACAGACACTCCTCTTGGTGGATGTATCCGGGAACAGACACTCAAATCAGTCCTAGGGCCTATATAAGAAGGCTACAACAGCCTTAGAAAAGATAGAGATATTTTTAGAGATTGATTGTAAAGTTATTATAGTGAAATTCTAAGTATACATTATCATTTCCAGAATTTTGAGTGAATTTGAGAGAGGGTTCCTAAGCAATAAAGAAGTATTCTTCCATCATTAAGTTCTCCAATCTGAATAAGTATTCTCTTCTCTATCTTAATCCTTTATTCTTATTCTTGATGTTTTATTTAATGGCTAGTGAGTAATCCCCCTCTTTCTTGGGTTGGATACTCATTGTGTTCATATGTTCATCATAATTTTATGTTCTCTAAATTCATTTCTCTTCATCTTTAACAATTTTTACTATATCAATCTAAAACGCCTATAACCACGATGACGTCCTTGGTTATATGAACTCCAGTTAATCGAGAGAAGGACCTAGCGGTGAATCTCGATTAGCGGACCCATATAGTCAAAACTAAGTTCATTACTCACGAGAGTAGTGTAATGGCTTAGGGATGCTCCTTGAGTGGAAAGTGTGCCGATTTTCATAAGAAAACCTAATGGATTCTTACTAATTATGGTCAGCTAGAGATAAGCCGGAATGCCCGTTTGTGACAGGGCGGGGGAAAAACATAAACGGATTTCTCAAAGAGTTAGGACATAATTAGTATGAGAATACAAACACTACTTGCTTGATCGTGAGAAGTAGTGTAGGCTAAGCATACCATCCTTGTATAAAAATGAACCCTTAATCTAAAAGAGAGCATAAATGAATGATGAATATATGAATACTTGAGTCCCAATCCCGGGAATTCCTTTAAAATAAGAGTTTTTCCTACATAAATAGCTTTTACTATCATTTCTATTTTAAGTGACAAACAAATTTTCCTACCCCCAATCATTTTATTTTCTTTACTTTTATCCAAAGCAAAAAAATATTTTTAGAATTAAGTTGTCTCCGTGGGATCGACCCGTATTTGCACATACTATACTATTAATAACCCGTGCACTTGCGGTTTAAACGTAACAAAGACGCGAGGCTACGAGAAGTCTCACAACTCTCGTACAAATCCGAAAGCTCGACGGGAGCAAAATTTTTAGGGTTCGCGCTCGAAAAACGGCAACGAAAAGAATGGCAGAAATTAAAACGACGAATCGAAACAAAGAAGAAAAAAGCGAGGTGCGGAACAATACCTGCGAATTTGAAGTGAGGAACGAGAACGAGATCTTCGGAGTCAGGAATCCAGAGAAGCAAAGTATTCGTTGGAACTGGAAGGTAGAGAGACGGAAGTTACGAAAGTTTGGAATGATTCAGCATCCGTGGTATTTATAGCGCCAAAAATGGGTCGGACCGACCCGAAATATCTGGTAACCCGATCGAAACCCGAAAAGTGAAGAGGCGAGAATTGCTTTTTCGAATACCGATGACGGTTCGCATTTAATGGACGTGCTCCTGGTCATGTCAAAAGACAGATGGCTACGCCACTAGCCTGACACAAGGGGCCCCACCTGTCCTTTCGTCAACCACTATTCTAAGACTCCCGTCCCATTGCAATCCGTGCCCGCATTAATTGCAATTTGCCCGAATCGAGCCTAGGAAGTATAACTCCTCGCGCCGCACATGAATGAGCTAACCCTCGGAGTTAGGGCCACTGATGAGACCGAGCCTTCTGGGCCGGATGCTCGCCGGTCTAGAATCAATGCGATCTAACGCGCCCGAACCGGACCTGAACTCTGGAGGCCTAACCGACAAGGAACGCGGGCTAGTAAGCCCGAGAGGTTTTATCTCCTGATGAATATGCCCGAGTTGACTCTGCCTCCCGTCATCCTGAGGAGCCCGTAGTGCCCAGCTGGCACAAACGTACGCGAGGCGTCACCTAACCGTACCTGACACACCATAACGGTTGGTGATGGAACCATGCTTCCCTGACAGACACGCCACCTTCCCAGCCACTCTCCTGACCGATCCACTGGGGACTCGCCACGTGTCCCCCCAGTACCGGGGTGGTTAGTACCTTGTGCAGGTTTCTTTCCCTTGGTCATATATATACCCCTTTTCGCCCCATGAGAGAGGTACGTGCTCTATCCTATTCACACACACAAGGTCTTCATTGAACCTTCTTCCTAGGTTTTCCTCAGAGATCTTACTCTCACACCCGAGGGCCTAAGCCGGATTCCAACCCGGCCTTGGTCTTAACGGTGTTCTTGTTTGTGTTGTGATCAGGATCAAGAGACAGCAAAGTTGGAGTTC
The DNA here is from genome assembly GCA_026119855.1 of Campanula takesimana. Lineage (NCBI taxonomy): Eukaryota > Viridiplantae > Streptophyta > Magnoliopsida > Asterales > Campanulaceae > Campanula > Campanula takesimana. Next base: position 1,815,644 of record JAOWBW010000174.1, on the reverse strand, counting down.
TATCTCCGTGACCCCAGAAATCTAGGGCGTCATCAGTATCTTCACCAAGATTGACCTTAACCCTACAAAATAATTTTTGATAACAATTATTCAACTGCATAAATATAAGATAAATAATAGACAAATTCTCATTTGCGGCAACTCAAGCCGTGCGACGGCTGTGCGGCGGGTCCGCCCATGGGTCGGATCCGGGTTGGCCCGCCCCGCCCGCCCAGGCCCATTAAAAAAAAAAAAAAAACAACAACTTTAAAAAACCATATCTTGAGATTTATAAGTCGAATTTTTTTAAAAAAAATACCGTTGTGTTCGTCTCGACGAGACGAATAACACTACATAGGTCATGATATGGTTTGATTTTAAAAAAAAAAAAAAAATACATTTTTTACACACAAAACAAATTGATCTGTTGTCAGCTGAAAATGTAACACTCTATTCTGATAAAAGTAACACTCTCATCTTCAAAAAGTAACACTTTTTTACTGTTAAATGTAACAGCAGTTTTTACAAAAAAAAAAAAAAAAAAAAAAAAAGGGTTTTGCATTTCAATTGTTACTTTCTCAATAAAAAATTGTTACATTTCATATATAATGTTACATTTCAGAATATAAACTGTTACAATTTGAGAAAAAAAATGTTACATTCATTTTTTATAAAATGTAACATTAGTTTAGTTATCAATCATATGTTAATTTTGGGGAGAAAAAAAGTGTTACATTTGAAAAACAGAGTGTTACATTCTTTTATAAAAAGTGTGACATTTGTTTAGTTGTCAATCTTTAATTTATTGCATCAAAATTGTGGTACATTTGTGTTTTAAAAAAAGTGTTACATTTGAATTAAAAAAGTGTTACATTTCGCTATAAGAAGTGTTACTTTTGTTGGAGGAAAAAAGTTTGGGTGGCAAAAAAAAAAAAAAAAAAAAAAAAAAAAAAAAATTGGTGGCTCGGCTCCTGGCGCCGTCGCACGCCGTGCGGCGGCCGCACAGGAGAGTCGCCCTAAATAATAAAGTTACAAAAGATGGCTATAAAATACTCCCTCCGTCCTATTTTAAGGGTAAAAAATTTCTATTTTGGGCGTCCCAACTTAAGATTCAAAATTTAAAAAAGAAAAGTTTTTTATACTTCTTTATTTAGTGGGTCCTACATGTCATACATACACCAACTATCCACTAACTATTCCCTACCCCACTTTCTCTCTCCCACTCACTTTCTACACTCACAACACTCTACCCACTTTCTATATTTCATAATAAAAACATTTTTTTCTTAATTTTTGAACCCAAAAAGTTTTTTTTACCCTTATAATGGGACGGAGGGAGTATGGTTTACAAAATGAGGTGTCATAATTGTGTTGGTGTTTTTAATTGAAGTGTGTCGGGTCCACTATCAATGTGACCAATGAAATATCGCCACCATATCTTGTATTCTTCATTTTGTAAACTTCTTTTGTAAGCCTAGCATTGCCCTAAATATAACCAAAAACTTTTTGGTTTAGTGATACCTCATACTCCCTCCGTCCCATAACTATGTGCACAAATTGTCATTTTGGGTGTCCCATTGATAAGTCACATTTTTCTAAAATGACAAAGAATCTTTACTATTCTTCCCACTCATTCTCTCTCTTACTTTACTTTTACACTCACAACACCAATCAACCTACTATTTCCTACCCCACTTTCTCTCTCGTACTTCACTTTTCACACTCACACCAACTACCCATTACTATTCATCCTTAATTCTAGTGAAACTCATTTTGTGCACATAGTTATAGGACGGAAGGAGTATACTGTAAACTTTTCTTACTTACATCAACAAAAAAATATTAGAAATAAAATTTCAAAATTATATATATATATATATTATATATATATATATATATATATATATATACTCCCCCATCCCACCCGAATTAGGATTTTTAGGTTGGATACGTGGATTAAGGAAAAAGTGTCAGTGGAGTAGGTGTTGTGAGTATGAAAAGTAAAGTATGAGAGAGAATGTGGGGTAGAGAATAATGAGTGGAAAGTTGTTGTGAGTGTGAATGTGGGTCTCATTAAATAAAACACTTCTATTTTTGAGTTGTCATAATTCGATTGGGACATCCAAAATAAAAATTTGTCCTAATTCAAGTGGGACGGAGGGAGTATATACATATATACTAGTATTGTTATGTCATTAAATAAAGGTACATGAGATTCAAATGAATGTAATTTTTTTGGTTGAATTGATTTGAGAGGTCCTAATCAAAATGCGAAAATACAAAAAGGCCAATCTTATCGATAAAAGAAAAAAACAATACAGAATACTCCCTTTGTCCTAAAATAATCTTCTCATTTTCCATGTTTTATTGTTCCAAAAAGTTCTTCTCATTTCTACAATCTAGGCTTTAAAAGTGCACAACTAAAACATGGTTAGTGAAGCAAGTATTCATATCCTTAAAAAATTTGAATAATCAAACAGGAAAATCATTTGGACGGAGGACAAAGTATTAATCAACTTGGATGGCTTGAATATTATTCAATGCCGGGTAAGGTCGTAGCAGATAGATATCCTTTTGCTTCCAAATGTCATCTTCTTCTGTTTTGGGACCCACAACATTTGATACTTGGTTTTTTTTTCGCCCTTTATTTCTATTAGGTGGTGGATGTTGAATTAATATCATCCGTCCCCCGGAAAGATAGTCTTACTTTTTTTTTTTTTTTGAACGAAGGAAGTTTGAGCAATAACTAAAGCTATTTTTAATTATCCTAATGAAATTTTAAAAATTTCTATTGATACACCATTATAAATACTATCAATATCAATTATTAGATTTAAATAAAATAATTAAAAGTAGTCTTAATTATTGTTCAAAATTCTTTCGTAGAAACAATAAAAAAAATTGACTATCTTTCTAGAACAGAGGGAGTATTAAGTATTATTAAAGGTGATAATATTTGGATGCATACAACAACAACAACAAAGTCTTAGTCCCAAAATAATTGGGGTCGGCTAACATGAATCCTCATATGTCATCGTGATAAAAGGAAGAGAGAGAGAGAGAGAGAGAGAGAGAGAAAGAGAGAGAGAGAGAGAGAGAGAGAGGGAAAAGGATGGAGAAAATAAAATAAAATAAATAAATAAATAATAATAATAAAAGTACGATCAACCCCATCATTCACATGAATTTTCGCCCTCCACTCCGGCCTCTTCAACGCCACATCTTCATCCACTCCGAGTAAACTCATATCATTTTCAATCACCTTAATCCAAGTTTGCTTGGGTCTTCCCCTACCCCTCGCCATTTTATCACTTCTCCACTCTTCAGGCCTCCTAATCGGTGCATCACTCGGTCTCCGTCTCACATGACCAAACCACCTTAGACGATGCTCCCTCATTTTATCCTCATGGGCGCAACTCCTACTTTACCCCTGATCACCTCATTTCTCAATCGATCTTTTCTTGTATGCCCACACATCCATCGTAGCATAAGCATCTCCGCTACATTCATCTTATGAATATGCCACTGTTTCACGGCCCAACATTCAGTGCCATAAAGCAGTGCAGGCCTAATTGCCGTACGATATAATTTTTCCTTTAATCTATTTGGCATGCCACGATCACAAAGAAACCCTGTAGCACTCTTCCACTTCAAATAAAGTGAAAGAATATCTGAATACATGCATGCATACATACTTCCTCCGTTCCGGGTAAGTTGAAACATAGAAGAGGAATCACAAAAATTAAGAAAGTAGAATAATGAGTGGTTGAGAGGAAGAGAGAGAATGAGTGGAGAATAATGAGTAGTTAGGAGGAAGAGAGAGAATGAGTGGAGGATTATAAAAGTAATAAAGAGTTTTCTTATTTAGCATTGTTGCAACTTAAGTGAAATGCCCAAAATGGCAAATTGTTGCAACTTACCCGGAACGGAGGGAGAATATCCGTCCCTTTTTAATCAACAAAATTTACCATTTTGGTTGTCCCACTTTAATATACAAAGTCTCAAAAAGGAAATGTTTTAATATTTTTAAAATAATGGGACTCACTTGTCATACTCACAACAACTATCCACTCACTATTCTCTACTCCATTTTCTCTCTCCCGCTCAACTATCTACACTCACAACGCATCAACTTTTTCACTTTTTTCTTAAATAATGTGCTCAACCTAAAATTTGTAAATTAAAGAGGGACGGAGGGAGTATTCCCAGCAGAAGTGTCACCAACTTTTGGGACACGAAGATTAAGGAAAGGTAGTAGATGTGTGGTAGAAAATGAAGAGAGAGAATGAGTGGGGTAAATAGTAGTGTTGGTTGAATAAAATGAGTGGTGGAAAATGAAGAGAGAGAATGAGTGAGGTTAAATAGTGGGGTAGGTTGAATATAAATATATTAAAACATTTCATTTTAGGCCGTGTCACTTGTGTTGGGACAGACCGAAAAAAAATAAGTGTCACTTGTGCAGGGACGGAGGGAGTATATACGCAATTAGTTAAACTTTAAATACAATAAATGTAGTTTTGAGTATTTGGCTTAGATTTTCTAATTCAGAGAGCTGAAAAAATGTAAGGAGTTTCTCCCTTCTTCACTTACCAAGTTTATTCAGACCTCATTTCTTTCTGAACAAATTGCATCATCTTAAACCTAACAAAAAAGGTTAAATATAAAGTTACAACAAAGTGTCACAAAACTTGATCTACAAAATTATGTGGCAAAATTTTATTGGTGTTTATAATTAGAGTGTACCGGATCACTATCGATATAACCAATAAAATATCGTTACCTCATTTTGTATCCATCATTTTGTGAACTTCTTTGTGAACTTCTTTTATGCCCTAACATTGCCAAAAAAAAAAAAAAAAAAAAACACCTCGTTAAGTACTAATTTGACTAAATTCCCAAAAGCGGTTTTGTTTCAGCAGCTTGTTTTGTGGCCGGATTTGGAAGAGTTTTTTTTTTGTCAAACGGATTTGGAAGAGTTGTAGTGGGGATATGACTACATCTTCATTTTTCTGAGACGTGCTGTTGAGATTGATGATTAATTTTATACTCCTTTCATCCAAAAACACCTTACACATTTTTTAGGATGCACGAGAATTAAGGAATGAGTATATGTATTCAAAAGTATTGTGAGTAGAAAAGATGTTGTGAGTGGGATTTACAAGTGGGGCCCAAAAGTAGATGTGTGAGTATGGAGTCGAGATCTCCTGTACCACTTTTGTGTGCCACTCCATGTACCACTTCTAATCTAGCCGTTCACATGTTTGTATAATATTACACTAATACCATTCTTAACAATTGTGAGCCATTAGATCACTTGTGGCACATGAAGTAGCACACAAAGTGGTACAGAGGATTTGGGCTCGTGAGTATGCAAGTGGGTAGAAAGAATAGAAAAACAATATATTTTGAACATTTTAGGAAAGGGGACTTACAAATAGGACACCCAAAAAGGAAATATGTGCAAGGTGTTTTGGGACGGAGGGAGTACTCCCTCTATCCCGTAATAAATATCACCGTTTTTCGAACGTTTGTACGAAGGAATTTGAGCACTAATTTGAAGTTAATGTAATTATTCTAATAAAAATTTGAAAATTGTTATTGATAGTATTTATATTGGTGTATCAATAACAAGTTTTACAATTATATTAAAATAGTTAAATCAACCACCTTCTCAAAGAGCCGTGGACGTTACCGCTCATACAGCTCCCAGCCAGCAAGCAGTTAGCTTAAATTTATGCTCAAATTTCCTTCATACTAACGTCTGAAAAACGGCGACATTTTCGGGGACGGAGGGAGTATCAATTTGAGTCTTATACTCCCTCCGTTCCAGCTCACTTGAGACTTATTTCTATTTTGGTCTGTCTCATCTCACTTAAAACTCCCCAAAATAGGTATCTTTTTATAATTTTATATTCAATTTACCCCACCACTCATTCTCTTTCTTCATTTTCGATCGCTCAATTTATTCAACCAACACTATTATTTACCCCACTCATTCTCTCTCTCCATTTTCTACCACACATAATTTACTTCTTTTTAATTTTTGTGCCCGCCTCTTGGGTCTCAAGTGAGGTGAGACGGAGAGAGTATATAATATCTTATTATTCTTAAATTAATACACAACTTCTAAAAAGAAAGTTTATAGCATCATACTACTCCTACTTTCTCTCTCTTTAAAAATAAATATTGTAATTGACTTATTAATATTTTTAATAAATGTTTTTTATTTGTATTTACTATTGCATGTACAATAGTAAATTACACACTTGTATTTTTCTTAATTAATTGAAAAATGTAATAAATTATTTTAAAACTGATAAAAATAAAATGTTTGACATTTATTTTAAAATGAGACAGCAGCGATTTCGTGTCCTTTATGGTTAAAAATTATATACTCCCTCCGTCTCATCTTAAACTTCAAATATTTTCAATTTGAGTGTTCCATTTTAAACTCCAAATCCTAAAAATGAAAGTTTTTTATACTTTATTTGTAGGCCCTACATGTCAAGCTCACAACAATTACCCACTAACTACTACTCCCTCCGTCCCAGAGTAAGTATCCATCTTTCCTTTTTAGTATGTCTCAGAGTAAGTATATCTACTTCCTAAAATGGAAAAGAATCTTTACTATTCATCTCACTCATTCTCTCTCTTACTTTACTTTTACACTCACAACACCAATCAATTCACTATTTCCTACCCTACTTTCTCTCTCATACTTTAGTTTCTATACTCACAACACTTACACCACTTTTCCTTTTTCTTACACTACTTCCACTTTTTCTTAATTCTCGTGCAAATGGAAGGGTGAATACTTACTCTGGGACGGAGGGAGTATTTCCTATCTCACTTTCTCTCTTACCAAACCACTCGCATCACATTATTTTTTTCTTAATTCTTAAACCCAAATTTTTTTTTTAAAGTTTAAATTGGGGCGGAGGGAGTATTCACTATTCAGCTAACCCTTTTTTAAGCTACCAAAATAGACATGTCCATGCCGGTTAACCGCCGGTTAGCCGGTTATAACCGCCGGTTAATTTTACCGGTAATCCCTAACAGTGGAGTAACCTTCTAACCGTCACATCCGGTTACGGTTATCCGTTAACGGTTAAACCGGTTAAGCCGGTTTTGCCAGTTAACCCGGTTATGAGACTTTTTCAATTATTTATTTTTTTTATTTTAAAAAGAAACAGTTTTTTAGGATTTTGTTAGAAAACTGACTAAAAATCATTAAGAAACTAACTGAAAATGAAATAAAAACACCAATTTTGTTAGAAAACTAACAGAAATCGTTAAAAAAACTGACTGAAATTGTTAAAAAAAAACTGACTATAATTCTTAAAACTAACTCGAAAATGGTAAGAAACTGACGGTTAGTATAGACGGTTGAACCGGCGGTTAGCTTCCCGGTTATAACCGCCGGTTGACGGTTATCAAAATGGACTAACCTTAACCGAACCTTGAAAATACGGTTGACGGTTGAGACGGTTCACGGTTAGGTTAGCCGGGTTTGACCGGTTTTGACCGGTTAAAAAATCTCCGGTTAGCCGGTTCCGGTTAGATTTTGGACACGTCTAACCAAAATAGACATTAAACATATTATTAGCTTGTCCAAAGAGGTGGCGCCCAGTTGTTATCATAAAATAGGAGTTGAAAAATAGGATGCAGACATGAACTACAGGTGGCTAGCTGTTTTGTTTAATTGAAAAAATTGACCTAACTTTTATGTCAAATGCAATAGAATTAATTTGATAATTGGGTCCATATTTCACTATCAATATTATTAATCACATAATTCAGTTACTGTTTAATTTGTGTATTTTTGGACTGACTAGTCAATTTGTCTATACACGCGCGTGGACCAGCTATTGAAATTCAAATTACTTTTTCAATTATTTTGAACTATGCAACAGCAAATTTATTACTGTAAATTTGGCATAATCCTTTTTTTGAACGTGTGCTATATAATAATATAAAGATTACTCCCTCACTTTGGTAATAAACTAAACGACGACTCTTTTATTTTAAAATGAAAATTAAAAAGAAAAAGTTTAAAATGTATACTTTCTTTTTGTCCTACTGGAAATAAGATTGTGGGGGAGTGGCACGGGATTATAGAAAAGTGTTAGTGGAGTATGTGTTCTGAGTATGAAAAGTGATGTAGGAGAGATAAAGTGGAGTAGGGAGTTGTAAGTGAAAGGTTGTTGTGAGGGTGAAAGTGAGTCTCACACAATAATATATTTCTATTTTGGGCAGTCATATTTCGAATGGGATACACAAAATAGAAATTTATCGGGCAATACCACATTAGTGCCTCAAAGCTTCATATGAGTTGCAATTTAGGTCCTTAATGTTCTAATTTTGACAATTTTGTGCCTAATGTTCAGATTTTGTGGCGAAATAAGTCTTTTTTGGATGATAATGGATGGAAGCTAACTTAATTAACGAAAAGTCTAACGAGCTTATTTGAAACTTGCATTTCTTACCCATAAAGTTCAATAATTATTTATGTTGACCCCATTTTATGAAAAACTTTACAACTCCTAAAATTATATACGTATATATATTATATTAATAAAAGAATGTATATTTTAATTAACAAAAAAAACATAATAAATATCAAAGTAAAATATTATTTATCATTTAAAATAATAAATGTTTGTATAGTAGTGAAAATTATAAAAATAAAAATACCTTACGCTAAAGTCATTTATAATTCTAATTCTTTAAGTAAAAGGCTAAAATTATGTTTAAAAAAAATAAAAGGCTAAATTTACATAGTAGTCCATAGATAATAACCTTAAAATACTTCTTTTAACCTAAATTTGCTTGAAAAGGGAAAATAAAAAAAATCAAACATAAACTTCTACCTTCTTCGTCTCCTCCCCCCCCCCCCACCCCACCCCCCCCACCCCCACACACACACACACATCAGCCACCGGCCACTTTCACATCTCTTCTTCTCCCATGCTTTCTCTTGCTCCCACAACGCCAACTTGCTTTTCTGGATAAGAAATGCAACTTTTAAAGAAGCTCGTTAAGTTTTTCGTTTTAATTTGTTAGCTTTCATCCATGTCCATCTAAAAAAGACTCATTTCGCCACAAAGGTCAACATTAGGCCCCCAAATTGCCAAAATTGGAACATTAGGACCTAAATTGCAACTCATATGGAACTTTGGGACACTAATATGCTATTTGCCCAAATTTGTCATAATTCAAATGGGAGAGAGAGAGAGAGTATGAAGGAGAGGGAAAGAGAGATAGAAAATAGTAAGTGTAAATTCGTTGCAATTATGGTAAGAGGGTCCTATAAATAAAAATAGATTTAAAAAATCATTTTAAGAAAATGGGACCTCCCAGTAGAACACTCAATGACAAAATGAGTCAGTTGCTACTGGTTGAAGGGAGTGTATAAGCAAAAAAAATTACATCTAAATTTCCCAAAATCCCTGTTATCCACGCTACGGCGTAACAATAAATCTACAAACGCTCGATCTATCCTTGAAAATAGTAGTCAACTATTTTGGGCGTCAAAAAGAGATATTTTGAAGAAGAAAAAAATAAAAATAGACATGTGATAATTTCAACTATGCCAGTTGTGCAAGTTGGCCTTTGGGGCACTTGACCATTTTAAGTCGCATTGGACCAAAAGTATAGGATTTGACCAGGGAAAAGAAATTGATAAACAGAATTTTAATGTACATAAAATGCTTTTATACACAATTCTGTTTATTTGGGTGGGTCCCATTCAATTAGATTGAACTGGTACCAAATATCTATATTACAATACAAAGCAAGAATAACCGTTTTACAAAGAGAGACTGAGATTGCTTCTCAAAATTTGATCGGACGGCCTAAGTTGATCCTAATAACCCACTCTCATGAAAACCGTCAGATAGTTAACTCCCTCAAGTAACCTCCTCACCTTTGTTACTAACTTACAGTGATCTTTTCTCTTCCCCCCCCCCCCCCCCCCACTACTCTACTTAAAAGTTAATGTGATTTTGGGTTATGAAAAATAGGAAATTGAGTTGAGGTTAAGGGCTTTTATATGAGATGACAAAATTAAATGGGATTCTTTCTTCCTTTTCATACTGTCACCGTGCCAGTGGCACGGGTAAGAATACTACTCCCTCCAGTCCAAAATAACTGTCACTTTTGGACCAAAATTTTGGTCCAAAATAATTGTCACTTTTGAGCTAAATGTCTCTCTTATCCTTGCATTGAAACTTGTTAACTTTTATTAATTATCTTAGTGTGAGACATTAATGTAAGAAAGTTGCACGCTTAATAGAGGTAAAGTTGGAACTTTTGTCACTAAGTCATGATAATTACTCCTTCCGGTCCAAAATAACTGTTTTTTTTTCTTTTACACAATTCTTAAGGAAAACAATTGATATCATAATTTAGTAACAAAAGTGTCAACTTTACCCCTATTAAATAGGGCATCATTACTACACTAATGTCTCACAACTAAGACAATTAATAAAGCAAAACAAGTTATAAGGCGAGGGTAAGAAGGTCATTTAACTCAAAAGTGACAGATGTTTTGGACCGGAGGGAGTATTACATTTCTTAAGAGTTGCGCAAATGCAAAAAAAGACAGTTATTTTGGACCGGATGGAGTAGTATAACAACAATACGAGTAATAGTAAGAAAATGATATGATAAATAGGCCGTCTCCTGTGCAACCGCCGCACAGCCTGCGACGGCGCCAGGAGCGCCTATATATATATTTTTATTATTATTATTATTTTATTTTTATTTATTTGTTGTCGAGATTTTATTTTATTTTTTGGCACCCAAAACTTTTTTTCCTCCCAACAAAAGTAACACTTATTATAACGAAATGTAACACTTTTTTCTTTCAAATGTAACACTTTTTTAAAAAAAAAATTACCACAATTTTGCTGCAATAGATTAAAAATAACATAAAGATTGACAAACTAAACCAATGTCACACTTTTTATAAAGGAATGTAACACTCTTTTTTTCAAATGTAACACTTTTGTTTCAAAATTAACATAAAATTGACAAACTAAACTAATTTTACATTTTATAAAAAATGAATGTAACATTTTTTTTCTCAATTGTAACAGTTTATATTCTTAAATGTAACATTATATCTGAAATGTAACAATTTTTTATTGAGAAAGTAACAATTGAAATACAACTCGATTATATATATGAATTTTTACTCTTTTTTAAAGAAGAAAAGTAACGTTTACTAAATAAAAATGTTACATTCATCTATATAGAAAATTATAATTATATATTAACTTTGTTACACTTCAAATATTACTTTTTCTAACCACAAACTATCAAACAATTTAAATTTTCTTGTAAAATTGCTGTTACATTTGACTGTAAAAAGTGTTACTTTTTGAATATGAAACTGTTACTTTTATCAGAACATAGTGTTACATCTCAGCTGACAAAAGCAACTCAAACTTTTTGTGTGTAAAAAAAAATATGTTTTTAAAAAAAAAAATCAAACCATATCATGACCTATGTAGTTTTATTCGTCTCGTCGAGACGAACACAACGGTATTAGGTGAACCAGCGAGTGGCTCACAGCGCGCCATGTGTTGCGCTGGGAATGGATGAGGGCTGGCGGACGGGTCGGGTGGGTCAGGCCATGGAGCAGCCCGTCGCACATCCATGTTGTACCCAAGACTTTGTCATGATAAATTCATGCTTTTAACCTCCCATATAATCTCTGTCCCATCCAAATTTGTTCAAATACTCATTCCGTCTTGGAAAGTTTCTCGCAATTTGAGTTTTATAGTTAAAATAAATAAATTTTGATCAAACATTAGTAGTGTCAATCTAATGATGATCTCAATGAAATTTTATAAATTGTTAGTAATAAAATCATTTTTTAAGTGATTTATTGATAATAATTTTTAAAATTTCACTAAAATATTAGATTTACATAAATATTTGGTCAAAATCAAGTTATGTTGACCATAAAAAATGAGATAAACTTTTTGAGACAAAGGGAGTATCTATTTTGAAACAAGAACGAATTAGCAAATTCCAATTTAGCATGAAAAACACCAATTATCATTTTACATTTACGCGTAAGCAGACTATATAAAAGTAATTCTCGCCGCGGACCTTTCAAATATATGCTTCTACAAACCAAGGATTTAAAAAAAAAAAAAAAAAAAAAAAAAAAAAAATCCAGAAACACACCAAGGATTTGTTCTAGTCAACAAAAGTCGCGATTTATCCACAAGTCGAAAGCTTTCATTGCAAGGTGAGGAAGTTAGATGTTCCATAATTCAGTATCTCATTCCTCATCTGCATTTTTTGGGTAAATAATAGAATTTTACGTAAGAATAGTAGGACTACGCATTAGTTTAAATAGGGCCAAATTACATTTTACCCCCCAAAGTATCCACCGATTCCCACTTTGCACCCCCGTTTGAAAAGTCGGTCTGTTTGGTACCTAAACTTTCAAATTTTCCCACTTTGCACCCCAGCACTAACGAATGTTAGAAAATTTAACAGAATAGGTAACGAATGGACTATTTTGTAATGCTTATTAGTTTTTAAGGGTCAAAATGCAAAGTTTTAAATATTAAGTACTAAGAATTTATTTATTTTTCCAAATATTTAACATTATCTTAAATCTTAAATAATTAATACTTCTTGAAAATAATACTAATTTTATGCTTCTTTTTTTTAAAAAAAAATTATTTTTTCTAAAAAAATGTTTTTTTTTTAATAAAACGAAAATTAAGTATGTTTTTATTTTTAAATAAAAATATTTAAAATAAAATTTTAAATTGTAATTTTTTTAAATTGTAATTTTTGTAAGAATATTATTTTTTTAAAAAAAATTAACATTATAGCGTTTTTTTTATTTTAGAAAAATATTGTATTTTTTTTTTGAAAAAAGTACAATACTCTTTTAAACAAGGACATACCAAAAAGGAATTAAGAACCTTAAACTGGGACGGAGGGAGTAATTTAAAAAAAAAAACGCTATAATGTTATATTTTTTAAAAAAAAACTTACAAAAATTACAATTTAAAATTTTTATATTATATTTTAAAAAAATATAAATACGACATTACAATGTTTTTTTAGAAAAAAAAGAACTTTATTTTTTAAATATTTTTATTTAAAAAAAAAAACAAAAAAACCGTAATAAGTTCTATTTATTTTTTTAAAAAAATTAGCATAAAAAATTGTATTATTTTCAAGAAATATTAATTATTTAAGATTTAAGATAATGTTTTAAATATTTTTATTAAAAAAAATCCCATAATAAGTTTTATTTATTTTTTAAAAAAAATTAGCATAAAAAATTGTATTATTTTCAAGAAATATTAATTATTTAAGATTTAAGATAATGTTAAATATTTGGAAAAAGAAATAATTTTTTAGTACTTAATAATTAAAAGTTTGCATTTTGACTCATAAAATCTAATAAACATTACAAAATAGTCCATTCGTTACCTATGATGTTAAATTTTCTAACATTCATTAGTGCTAGGGTGCAAAGTGGGAAAATTTGGAAGTTTAGGTACCAAACGGGGGTGCAAAGTGGGAATCGGTGGCTACTTTGGGGGGTAAAATGTAATTTGGCCTTTAAATAGATATGTATATAATGATATAATACCTTGTCAATAACATCTGAAGAACCTGAGAAATCTACTCTTTCTTTCTTTAGCATTTCAATTCGATCCTTCATCATCCGCTTCTGCTCTTCTGCCTGAAAAGAAGATTTCATAGACAAATGTTGTTGCACGTGAAAAAATATAATGGGACGAACGGTGAAAGATCGAATTCTCAGGATTTTTTTCTGGTAAATGTACCATTTCATACTAGTTAATTGAAGAGCGGTACACAACACTGGAAGCTGTGGGTCTCTATCAGTAAAATGAATTGAATAACCATCCCCCATATCGCACTGGCTTTTTTTCTCAGGGTTAATACTGGGAAACATGTTAGTACCCTGTCCCAACTTGATAGTCCCGTTTGACTTTTCAAACAGTTTCAAGTTACATTATGAATTTCGGAAATTCAACCTTAGTTTTGGAAATGGGACTAGGACAAACAAAAAGGGAAAATGGGACTATCATTTTGGGAGGGACGGAGTATATCCTATGAAAATGTAGAACATGACGGAAATAACAAGAAGAGGCTCGATAGTCCCCCAAGCCATTATGCTGACAGCAATAAGAAATTAAGAACAACAAAACAATCAACTGATAAGCAGAAAAAGAAAAATGCCTATAACTCCCCATACCAAATATAAAAATGAAATGGAACCAACAAGTAACAAGGAAAATATATTACGAGTACTACATCAATGAATATACCCAGTGAGCCAACAAATTCATATGTGAAAGCCAAGCGAATGCTCCGAGCCTGAACAACCCAAATAACTGACACAACAAGAACCCCCCCCCCCAACCCATCCACCAATCAGTCAAGCACATCACACATGGCATAGCAGCTTCCACTAGTTTGTCTACACCCGCACATGGAATACAATATATCTCCTAGCCTTATCTGTAACTGTAAGTCTGTGACAACTGAAAAGCTCAAGCACCTAGTCTACTACGTAAGCACCACACTGGCCCACTGTGCATGGGCCTTTTGGGTCAACTAGGATTACCACAGACCCACCTAAAAGTCCATGAATGATATTAGTGCCCAATACTAGAATGTGAAACTCTTATCTATCACATCAAATTCCACTTTTTTCTAATGTGGATGTTATATATTACTATCTGACGCACTCAAATCCTTGCCGTCCCTGAAAAGGTCTAAATTGAATACTAAAGGTTGTACTCCTCAACGAGCTTGCAAGCCTTACGACCAGGGTTTCTCTCGGATGTAAACTTTATAACGCCACAAAGATTGGGCATGGATCCTTGGCCAGATACTTAAGTGTGTAACATCAATAACAATTCGTAACTAGTAAAATATCGAACTTTCGATAAATCGCATTCCAAAAATAACAACAGAACTGTCCACTTCAATGATAAACAAGTTTCCTTTTGTCAACCACTAGGTTCAAAACACCCATTACAATCCAAAATTGATTCTCTAAATCAAAACAATATTAATACTAAATAATATAGAGAAATCCTTGAGTCTCTAGCTACGTCTCGAACTGACACAACTCTTCTTGTTTATTAAATGAAAAATTAAAAAAATGAAAGGGCAAACAAACATAGCATAGTAAGATCATATGTTGCATTTATTGGTTTCTAAGAAGGGATAACCACAAAGGAAGCCCTCGGAATTCTTTAAAATGAATGTCAATGTTTCTATTATCCAAAAGAATGGAGAACAGGTGATGTGGCCCATAAAGTCGAAAAAGGTTGGTTGAAATGGAAGAGTGCCACGCGGTGTCTATGTTATCCCTGCATGCCCCTACAGATTAAAGAGAAAATTCTTCTGCACAGAAATTAGGTATGCACTGTTATGGCACTGAGTGTTGGGTAATGATACAGTGTCACATTTATAAGATGAAGGTGGCGGAGAAGCGAGCTACTGTGAATGTGTATACATACAAGAAAATATCAGTTGAGGAATGAGAGAGAAAGTAGGTGTTGCACCCATTGAAGACAAAATGAGTGAGAAATTCGTGAGATGGTTTGACCATATGAGACGGAGACGAAGTGACGCACCGGTTAGTAAGAGACCTTTTTTAGCTAAAGCCCAAACACTTTTTGTGATTTTTCATAGTATTACATTCCTGTTCCCTTACAAAAAATAGTCTCTAAACTTGACCTATCAACCGCCATCCAGTTTGTGTCCTTAGCTTATCTACATGTCATGGCATAGACTCTCCCTGTCTTGTTGGGACCTGACTCGTCCTATGTCCTTATCTTTGTTCTCAAAGCCTTTTGTGAACTGCTAACTAATACCCACATTTGAAAGACGCTCTCGAGATCTATAACAGAGTCGAGTCTGATGCTTGCCTCCACAAGTATCACATGTGACGCAAGCTCCTTGGTTTTGACTAGTTGCTCTCTTCTTATTACTGTAATTGCTACTTGTTGCCTCGAGCGATCATCCAAGCTTCTCTACTCATCATCTTTCTCATAGTTCATCTTCTCACGCTCGACCATTTGATTAGGCAGTCCTAATGCCGTCAACATGTAACTAATTTTTTCACTTAGCCCAGCTTCAAGCTTTTATTCCTTATGCTCTTTGTCGTCAAAGGAAATTGGTACAAATTGGGATAGTTCCTTGAATTTCACATTATACTACTCCCTCCGTCCAAAAATGATCTTCGCACTTGACTATTCAAACTTTTTTTTAAGGATATGAACGCTTGTTTCGCTAGCCATGTTGTGTTTATGCACATTTAAGCCTAAAGTGTTCTTCGATGTTTATCCCTCGTTTACCTGATGAACTCCTCAAAAAGATGACCCACTATCGAAAGTCTACAAATAACTTCATGTCATAGTGACATTTCAGTTTCCTCCTTACCACTGTGGAATATTTAGTTAATGATCCCTAAAGTTCACTAAATGTCCTCCATATGATTGTAGTAGGATTGCTCCATAGACTAGATAAACAATGCAAGATCACTTAGATGTCCAAGCTGGCTGACGGAAGTACTTAAAACAATCCATTCGGAAATCTAAGGAAACACTAAATGTATAAACGTGTCTAATACAAACACCACAACAAGATAAGAAAAAAAAATGTGGCCATTATCGCCACTATATAAGTTAACCGGAAATGAACATGTAATGTTTCTGTTGTATGAAAAATTACTAACCTTTTCCAACATACCCATCAAGCTCTGGATTTCGTTTTTCTTTGCTGCTGCCAAAGAATGGGCAATGTCCTGAATATTACTCCTGCAAAGCATTTGAAGTGTACCTGTCTTAATCAAAATATATAAACCATATCCACTATCAAACTATATAAATCATATGCACGGTATGTTTAATCATGCTTTGATTTTTATTTAATTTTTGATTTACGCTTCGTGCTTGCTTAACTATCTTAACTCAAGAAACGGACAACTAAAGACAAAAGGACAACAGATCTAATATGAAGAATTAGTGTTCATGTGCCTTTCGCTGGCAAACCTTTCACATTTCAGAGAAAAATTTGGGTATTAGTTAACACTAATTGATTTTCTTTTGGGGCAAATAGCACCTTAATGCCCCAAAGTTTCATATGAGTTGCAATTTAGGTCCTAATGTTCTGATTTTGGCAATTTGGTGCCTAATGTTCACCTTTTGTGGCGAAATGGGTCTTTTTTTGATGGTCATGGATGGAAGCTAACGAAATTAACGAAAAATTTAACGAGGTTCTTTAAAAATTGCATTTCTTACCCAGAAAGGCAAGTTGGCGTTGTGGGAGTAAGAGAAAGCATGGGAGAAGAGATGTGAAGGTGGCCGGTGGCTGGTGTGTGTGGGTGGGGAAAAGGAGACAAAGAAGGTAGAAGTTTAGGTTTGATTTTTTAATTTTTCCTTTTCAAGCAAATTTATGTTACAAGAAGTTTTTTAAGGCTATTATCTATGGACTAATATCTAAATTTAGCCTTTTACTTTTTTTTAAAACATAATTTTAGCCCTTTACGTAAGAAATTAGAATTATAAATGACTTTAGTGTCAGGTATTTTTACTTTTAAAATTTCACTATACAAAAAATTTATTATTTTAAATGATAAACAATATTTTTACTTTGATATTTATTATGTGTTTTTTTTTGGTTAATTAAAATATACATTATTTTATTATTAATATATACTCCCTCCGTCTCAAAATAGATGTCGTTTTGGAGTGTTTCACACATATTAAGAAATGTCATTAATGCATGTGAAGAAGTCTCAAATACCCCTAAAGTAATTCAACTACCTAGGTAATTAAATGGTTAGGTAAGAGATAGTTCACTATCATTATTAAGGGTATAATTGGTATAGAGCAATAAAAAAGGTTTGAAAATAGTGAAACGACAAGTATTTTGAGACAAAATATAAAAACGACGTCTATTTGAGACGGAGGGAGTATATATATATATAATTTTAAGAGTTGAAAAGTTTTTAACAAAATGGGGTCAACATAAATAATTATTGAATTTTATGGGTAAGAAATGCAAGTTTCAAATAAGCTCGTTAGGTTTTCGTTAATTCTGTTAGCTTCCATCCATTATCATCCAAAAAAGACTCATTTCGCCACAAAATGTGAACATTAGGCACCAAATTGCCAAAATTGGAGCATTGGGACCTAAATTGCAACTCATATGAAACTTTGGGGCACTAATGTGCTATTTGCCCTTTCTTTTGATTGCCTATATAATGTTTTCATACTCCTTAATCCAAACACAACTTCAATATGTACTCCGTATTTGTTGATCACATAAATGCTCCCTTCAACTCAGTTATGTCAAGAATATCATTTGCTTCTGTAATTGTCACGCTGTCTTTACATAAGCAAGTTCTTATGTTTCAATCACTGATGCTGACTTGTCAAACATTAATAATGGTGTGTCTGCTGAAATAGCATTGGATTAATTTTTGCCTGAAATACTATGAACTGAGAAGTATACCCAGTTTTAAGAAATCAACTAACCCATGGATGGTCATCAGGTGTAGGCCTCCAACCACAGCCACTAGCCCACACACAGAAAGTAAAGGACAACCAAATAGGTCATTGCTCCCTCCGTCCCAAAATGAATGTCCAAACACTTCTCAAGTTTTCTCTTGATCAAGAGCAAATATGAAAAGTTTTTGGACATTCATTTTGGGAAGGAGGAAGTAGTATTCATTTGATTAACCATGATTGTGATGATTCCCTTTACCTTTAAATAAAAGGTAACAAATGGAAATCACAATATTAGACAACAGTTATTGAGAATCATCGTAAGAGTCCAAAAACAAAGAGTTTCATCTTGATGCACAGAATGAAATAGGAATTAGACAGACGGAAAAAATTCTAGCACAAAATCAGCTCATAAATAATAAATAGGAAGAAACATACTTATCAGGAAACAAAGGATTCAAAGTTTGTTCTTCCACAATTTCCTCTACAGTATCAAGAGTGTTCCCTACCTGTAGGAAAGCAATTTCCATGTTAAAGAAATCCAGCGGAAGGGAATATAAATCAAATGTAACTATCTTAGCTAACCCTGAATGGCAAGTAGGCGAACAAAGAATGAACAAGGAACAAGCAGACGTAAAAAACTAATAACCGCAAAGATAGCTCTTCAGCTAACCCAGAAAGGCAGTGGGTGAATTTGAATAACTGACGCTCAAACTTTTATGCTGCTAGACAGGTACCATAACTGAAGTGATTGATATATTTCGGGGGTCATATAAAAAAAAAATGCACCCTGAAGGACATGTAGACTGGGATGCCTTTCAGTGTCCACCTTTTGAACTCAAAGACAAAATAACTACAGTCCAATCACACAAAATATATATATATATATATATATATATATATATATATGGTCGTGCTCCTGTGAGAACCTACATATCGTGAGAACCGTGAGAACTTAGATACATTAGGTAAAAAACTAATGTATCCAATGGTTCACTTGGATACATCATTGGATACATTACTTGACTTGGATACATCATTGGATACATTACTTGGATACATTAGGTAAAAACTAATGTATCCAATGTGCACTTGGATACATCATTGGATACATTAAGTTCTCATGGTTCTCACGATATTTAGGTTCTCATTAGAGCACCTACCTACCTACCTATATATATATATATATATATATATATATATTATATTATATACATATGTGTGTGTATGTATGTATGTATATATATATAATCTTCTTCAGATAATGTAATCCTCACCATCTGAGTCATTAAGGTTCTGACCAAATTCAAGTTCAACCTCATTAGTACCCCTATGAACCTCTTAACAGAAACCTCGTAGAGAAAAGAAAGGAGAGAGATAGAGAGTTTAAACCCCCAGTAAGCGAGTTAAAGAAAACCCAACCCACATCCCAAAACCTCCAAAATTAGGCAAGCTGGATACTCAACCATTCTTAATGTTGAAGTGTGAAGGGGCGAAAGAGGTATAAACTTTTGTGGATAAAACTTCAGTGTATAGCCTGAGAAATAGCCAAGATAAGCATCCCAACCTTTCTGGTTATTTTCAAAAATACTACGAATATTTCATTGCAAAGAAATGAGGCCCTAAAGAAAGGAACTACCAGTTATCCGCCACGAAAATGATCTTGAAAAGTAACATGGACACTGCGGAACAACCAACTGATTCTTAATCTCATCACGCTAACCGATCTCTGAATGACAAGATCAAAAACCCAAATCAGCTAAAAGATCGCCCATAAACAAAACAAAGGTCACCTCAGAACATTAAATCAAATATATTTTCCACAAACTCAAGATATCCCAGCAATCCCACTTGGAGATGTAGATATAGTGACAACCACACTCAAATATATTAATCCATAAACTCTGTGTGAATTATCCGCTCTCTACTTTGTGAAATATACGACATAGCCTCAGTGGGAAAAAGTTGACATGGAATTATGAATGAAACGCTGAAACTACAAAGTACAAGTTGATGACAGAACGAATACCTGTGTCTCAAGGCATAAAGATTCAAACTCATCCTGTAACATATATAAGACAAACAGTTAAGTAATATTTGATCAAAACATGAGTCAGATGAATGAAAGCAACTAGTTAAACCAAAACCAATAGTCCATCAAACACCGTCGTAATCATCAACCCCTAGGTTCCATCAGACATGATATCACCCTCAAGAGAAAGCAAATGTTATTTTACAAAAAAACAATAAACTTTGTATCTGACAGTCCATCATAGTGGAATACAACACAATTTCAACTAAGCCTGTACCTATAACTGCAACACAATTATGCTCTGGGGCATGAAGTTATCATATAAAATTATCTCCCTCCATACTAGCATACTTATATGTAGACATATGTCACAGATCATCTAAGTTAAGCTTCTCTATTATCTAGGGCTTTCAACCGCTCTGATTTCAACAAAGAGTTAGGTATAATACTCTATAGAGACATCAATGTTGATTTAGGTACAAATACAAAAAGAAATTATATTGTTCTTCCTCTCTTTGTATGATCTATCTGTATGCTATTGATTTACATGCTGAAAGGGTAAAACTACATGGTTGAAAAAAATAGGTAGAAGCTTGTTAGGACACATACCTCAATATTGTGATGCAATGAAGCAATAACCTGAAAGAGAAAGCAAAAATTAAATTATCAAATCAAAGACATATGAATAACAAACCATTTGACAGAAGATTAGAAGCAACATTTCGTTTGTTATGTATAGTAGCTATCTAAAGGCATGTAGCACGTTGACGAATTTTACGAAACTACAGCAGTGCAAGAAGCCTATCACTGAGTTGGTCTCCATTAAATGAAAGTAGGCTACCGTATCTGATTTCACTTGCTTTTTGTTGCACCTCATTTCATTTCCCTCTTTACATTTTAGAAAAAGAAAAATATATACCAAATGGAAGAATCTAAATACCAGCCTAAAGAATTCCATGATGAAAAATAAAAAGGGAAAAAGTACACACATCTAACAAAAACTTAAAATCAAAGAGGATATCCTTTAATCATTTCAAACACGAGGACATCAATTACCCCACCACTCACCACCCAAGGTTCAAACGAAACGCGGAACATTTCATATATTGGCTGGATTTCTCTCCTGGAACTAATATTTAAAAGGAAAAACACCCTCCAGATATACTCCCTCCGTCCCATAACAAACTTCCCATAGAATTTTAGGAACGGGAATTAAGGAAAAGTAGGTGGTGTGAGTGAGAAGGAGAGAGGAAGTGGGATAGAGAATAGTAAGTTGATAGTTGTTGTGAGTGGAAGGAAGAGAGAGTGGAGGGGATCTTTTCCTTCTTGGGTAAGTGGGAGTTTCCAATGGGACGCCCAAATTAGCAAAATGGGAAGTTTGTTATGGGACGGAGGGAGTATTATTTTTAAATTTATCCTAAAAGTAGGAAACTTAAATTTCACAAATACTGCCCCGTTATATCCAATATAGCATATGAGTAATTTATCACTTTTTTTTCAGAGAATTAATCTAATACCCAGGGCATTTTACGTATGCATTCAGCATAAAGCTACCTAGACACATTTCAGACTACTTGACTTGTGTCCTGTAACCATGTAAAGAAAAGAAACAATTCACACTACATAATTCTCTATAAAAAGCACCAGTAAATGGAGAACATATAGAAGACAAAATGAGCTACAACATCCCAAAATAAAGGTAAATGAATTGAAGGTTATCGAGAAATTTTCACATTCCTAATTGTGCAAGAACAACAAAGCCAGTTTTCCTCACGCAGCATGCAACATCAACTAAGACAGGAGCAATCACGATAAAAAGGGGAATTAGAAACAAAGTTATAGAATACCATAGGACTCTCACATTCTCATATAAAATACCATTGAAAATGATCTTCTAAGATCTGGTGATCAGGGTATTGAAATCCCTCTTGCCAATAAGATTGATGAAATTAGATGACTGTCCAAGTAAGAAATTTGGTTACATTAGAAATTGAGAACCAACATTCTCATGGTGTAGGTTTGCCTTCTTTTCCATTTTTAGTTAGGAAAAGAAGATTATGCTAAAATAGGAAGAAAAAATAGAAAATTCAGAAACTTTTCATCAAAAGAAAAAGGTACATCAAAATATAAATATAGCTCATGGTTATAAAGCACTTCTATCCAGGCGCAAAATAGCAATACGAATTTCTCTAAAGGCACCTCTGGAAAAGGCCTATAGAAGCAATATAACAAGTGCCTGGAAAATGAGTGATCTTGAAAGGAGATCCTCTTGATCCATACGCACCATATATAACAAACACCCTAAATTAAATAATAACATCTTGTCTTTATCAAACTCCCAAACATGCAACTGCAAAAATGATATCACATATTCCAAATAAATGCACGACACACCATCTACTCCAAACAACCTTCACAAAAAAGAGCTCTCTCACAAGGAAGAAAAAGATGATTCTTAGACCCACAAGAAAACATACACAAGACCTATCAGTGTCGAGCGATTTCAGAACTAGGCCCTTAACAGAACCGGTATTAACCCTTAAAAGAAAACCAAGCAAGATCCTCTTCTTCTATTAGCGCAGATCTTGGACTTGGAATTGCAATCGGAACATATAGCTGGGTCTTATCCTCACCGCTCGAGGAGAAGTGAAGGACAAAAAAAACCCTTTTATAAGGCGTACAAGCTTGTGGACATTATTAGAATTAAGCTTATTAATAAGAGTTTAAACAAAATCCCTGACCTTGCAACAAACCCGAGATTTCGGAATTTAAGAAGAGAGTAAATAAGAAACCAGGTTGGGGGACCGAGGAATGATAGAAAATTCGATGAAAGGCCCTGCAAAACAATATCTCACCGACCCATACATCTTCTCGGAAACAAACAATATTACCATCTTCAACCCTTAGCTACTTTAGTGGAAGGCAAAGAGAATAACGTTGATGAATGAATTATCAAGGTCATGACATTGAGGTAGGTTTATCGTAAGGCAATACAAGAAAGCCCCTATACAATTCAATAAGGCCTCATTCAAGAAAGCATTCATCACCAACCCAGACTTCCAACACCATGAAGACCTCTCCAGCCAAGCACAGAACTCTTTCAATCCTTCGTCAAAGGACACCAATCACAAACCTAAATCAGATGCCGTAGAACCAAAAAGAAAATATTCTAATACCTTTTTGTTCGAGGAGATATATTAGTGAACTTCTCACTTTTCAAAACTGGATTTTACACTTCCGCCCCCAAGATTTTTTACTTCATCTTCTTATCATATGTTATCCTATTCCTCTTGTGGAACTTGTCTTAATCCATCTTCTTAACATATGTAATCCTATTACTCTTTTGTAACTTGTCTACCCAATATATTTAATCCATCTATTCCTGAACCCTCCCATTATGATTGTGCCCACAGGATCTATCTATCTACAACAGACAACTCGCCATAAGCCTATTTACTCAGCAACAGTTCGCTAGTGGAATGAATGCCCTCAAAGTACTTCTGGGGACTCCAAAGTAATGAATGGGGATTAGTAAGGGGTGCATTAAATCTTGAAACCATAACACCTTATCTATAGACTATGGCTTCAAGAGAAATATAACAACAATGTCCTACTAACAGTATCTTCCAGCTTATTGCACGTTGTAAGCAATTTAAAATACGAACATAAAACTAAAACAGTCTACTTGAGCTAATTTATTGATATCTCTAATGCGTGATTCAACAGTAACAAAGATCAAAAGACTAGTTCTTTAGACAATAGTAATAAAATGACTATATGTTCATGCTTTCCTAGAAGAATTGTCAGTTGACCTGAATTAAGTTCTCTTCTATCATACTAACAGCGTCACAAAAGATAGTCAATTTTCTTTCTTGGTTTGTGCCAATAAGATAGTACCATTTCTTCAAAAAGGCAATAATTATAGTGTGATTTCATAAAATGTTTGACTTGTCAAATGGGTCTATATTTTGGGATGGAAGGGGTATTATGCAGGGTTATGGTCCATGTAGATGGCATTGTTGCACAATTCCAACCTCACATGTAAAAGTGAATCCTACAGCAATACCAAAGCCCATATTTGTATATCAATTCCATGTAGATGGCATTGTTGCACAATTCCAACCTCACTTCATTGAGGCTTTGGGATTCAAAGACGGTCCTTTATTGACAATCTGTTGGACGCTTCTTTCTTAACGTTTGCTTATCTGCCCGTTAGTGGATTTCTTGTTATTTTAGTCTGCAATCATATTATCAAAAACTAAAGTTTTAGCTATTTCAATGCCCCCAAGGGTCGATAAAAGTCACTGCCATAGCTAGTTTCTGAACAGTAAAATTGACAGCACATTCATTCAAAACAACTTTTAGAGCAATGGTTGGAAAAAATTCATGTTTAAGGTGAAAAAAAGGAAATCCGTCTTTGAAAATAAAAAAGAGGGAATAAAGGCAAGGAACAAGGCCAGACATGTTCATGAGATCAGCTGCTGGAGGGTGAGAAGCTGTTGCAGATGGTCTGAAAGGGCTTTCAAGATCACGTATTACATGAGGTTTCATCAGTCCAATATGTGAGATCCCATGAACATAGAAGTAAAACAGAAACATCAAAGCCATCTTCAATAAAATGAATGTATCTACTAATAATAGAATTTCTTTGGGAGATTGAACATGTTATACTTAACGTAAGTACAAGTGGCTCTTAAATGTAAAAGAAACGGGACAAATACCTGAACATATAGTCGATGAAGGCGTTCTTTCTCCACATCAGTAAAGGTCGGAAATGCTGCGCAGAACTCCTATAGGAGTAGAAGTTGGAAAGAAATTAACAGTAGAGCAAGAGTAAAGCATGTAAGAAACAAAAGTTTATCATGTTGACTCAAAGGAACTTCGAGAAATAAAACCATGGATTCCGATAGTTTTTACTATTCAATGCTCAACTCAAATCAACTTGATTTTTGCCACAGCAGCTAAATGGCTGCACTGCAAAAGCATGTTCTGTACAATGTATATGGGGGGTGGTATCAAATTAAAGTACAAAACGGAGAAAGTGAACTCACAAAAAAAAAAAAAAAAAAAAAAAACCATGTTTAAGAGCCCTTTCATGGTTATAAAGGTCAAATGACAATTAAAATTTGTGTGATATTTAAGTCGGCTACCACGACACGAGCAAGCAGTTCTGTCAAGCGCAATTTTGAGAAATGAAATCAGTAAGGATCTTGCCAAGCAAATCTTCATTATCCCAAGTTTGTAAAAGGGGGCAAAATTGCTTCAAAATTTAGAAAGGCATCTCGATGTTATTTAAAGGGGCCAAGATAATAACTTAGTGTATTTTTTACACTAATTTTGGTAATGTTCATGGCATAGAATTAGGCTTGCCAAAGACACCCTACATAATTTCCACAATGGAGTTTCCACTCCACTCCAATTTCATAAGCAAAATGGATTCTACCCCAAAATTACAATATGTATCCCTAAGCATCAAAAATACAGTCAACAACCACAACTGAAATCAGAAACAGCAACCGGTGAATCCCTAAACATGTTATACATCTTAAGTAATTCGCTTCACATAATCTTCATTACATTCTTCAAAACAAAAAAAATCGAGGCATATTAAGAGAGACCCAAATAAATATACACTACAATTATTTAATATCACAAATACCTCTTTGGAACAAGCAGTGAGCAGGGATTGAAGACCAAGTTTGAATGACTTCTTTAAGTACAATTGTCTCGATCCTGAACTCGATTTCTCCATTTCGCAGAGATAACTGGTTTGTAATTTGTTGGGTTGAGAGATTTGGATGAAATAGAGTACAAAAGAGCTTTAAATAGAGAGAGAGATTGAGACTCAGAGGAGTGAAAGGTTTTATTCGAACTTGGGAAGAAGGAGATGATTAATTATAGTTCGAGCATTTAGGGAGTTTGGGAAATAGGGTTTCGAGTGAGCGGGAAAATCAAATGCGTTGCAAATTCTCAGGATGCGATGGAGATGGGCATAAGGGTAGCCCGCCATTGTTGGATCAAACCCGCGAGTAAACGGGTTTAAACCCGTCCTTTAGGTGTGAGTCTGTGGACTAAATCCGGTCTGGTCCTCTTTCAAGTCCTTAGCCCAGCTCGTCTTTAAAAACCCTTAAGTTTTATTTAACGGGTTTTATTTTTTTAATATTTTTTTTGTAATCTGAGAAAATACAAAAAAATATTAGAGACATACAATTTAATTTATAATTTAGTAAAAATATAGATGGCGTAATAATATCAGTATATTATTAAAGCAAATCAAAATAATTAAATAAGTTTAGAATTTTAAGAATAAAATTGTTAAAATATTAAACATACTCCATTTAATGAATAAAATCATTAAAGGGTAAATTACAAAAGAGGTGGTCTCTTGTTTGTGAGAACGCCTAGATCCGTCTCATATAAGAAACGGGTCGACCCATGACCCATGTACAACATTCTCCGCGAAGCTTA
The DNA here is from genome assembly GCA_026119855.1 of Campanula takesimana. NCBI lineage: Eukaryota > Viridiplantae > Streptophyta > Magnoliopsida > Asterales > Campanulaceae > Campanula > Campanula takesimana. The sequence goes on along the minus strand of JAOWBW010000174.1, from coordinate 1,788,632 downwards.
GGATCCCAACCTATGTTCCACTTAAAATCTGCCACGTGGCACTTGGCCCAATTTTTTAATTTTTTTCCCAGAAAAAAAAAAATCGTTTTTTTTTCCTTTTTGTTTTAGTTTTTATATAAAAAAATTGACTGTTTTTTTCATTTGCCAAAAGTAATACTTAGTACAACTAAATGTAACAACTGTGTTACTTATAAAGTAACATTGTTTATAAGTAAACGTAACACCAGTTTTACAAAAAAAAATAGCTCATTTTACTCATCTTTCGACTGTAATACTAACTATAAATACGTGTAACACTAATAATAACTAAATGTAATTATCGTTATACCGAAATGTAATAGTGTTTTTCCAGAATATTTTTTATTTTTGAATATTTTGATTTTATTTTTTAAAAGAAAGTAACATTTGAAAAATAACAATTTATATACATGAATGTAATTATTTGTACAAGTAAATGTAACACTTTAGTAAATGAAATTGTAACAGATTTCTATAGATAATGTAATACTTTTACATGTATCATGATAAATTGAGCCCATTGTAACTTATTATTTGAAAACATATAGATATACTATTATACAAGTAAACGTAATTGTTTTACAATGTTATTATACAAGTAAAATGTAACATTCGTTTATAAAAATTGTTACTTTCTTATTTTTACAATGTTACTAACACAAGTGTTTTTAGTTCTAAAGTGTAAATAGTTGAATTGTTACTTTTCAATACATATGTGTTACAATTATGTATAAACAATGTTACATATAAGTAACACGATCGTTACATTTTAGTTGTAATAAGTATTACTTTTGGCAAACGAAGAAAACATAAAAAAAAACACTGTTACTTTTCTGTATATATGTATTACTTTTATGTATACAAACTGTTACATATAAGTAACACGTTTGTTACATTTAGTTATAGTAACTATTACTTTTGACAAACCGAAAAAATAAAACCAAAAAAATAAAAATATAAAAATTAAAAAAAACAAAAAAAAATATGTGGGTCATGGATCCGAGTCATGGGTCAAAAATGACTCGTCTCTACTATGAGACGGGTCATGGTGTTCTCATACAAGTTTTTGTCATTACAAAATAGGGCCTAACGTCCACTGGGTGGTACCACTTTAGGGTTTGACGTGCAAAATTTAGCGAAATATGGCCTGACTTGTCAATTTACAAGCAAAATAGGGCTTTTTAACGGTTTCATTAGAAAAGCGCCAGTTAAGTCACATGTATGTGATTGACAAAATAGATCAATTTGAAATGAGAATTAGTTCTTAAGGGGTTAAATGTAAATACTTAAACTTTAAGTCGCAAAATATGAATTTTCAAGTTTTATATTCAAAATTTAAAATAAAATAAGTAATATATTAATATTTCTATTTTAATTATTTTTAGATATAAATAAATAAAGATTTTTGACAAAATAATTTTGATAAATTTTATTTCCAGATCTAAATAAAAATATTTATATTCAAATTTTAAAATAAAATAACCAAATTATGAATTTTCCTTGAAATAAATATATATTTTTTTCCAGATTAACATCTTCGCTTCCAACCTCCATCTTCGCCTTCTCTCTCGTCTCAAAACACCATCGACCACCATCTCCATCAATTTAAATGAACAAAAATTATCAATTTTCCTTGATAAAAAATATTCTTAAAAGGAAAGGATTATTTATTTTTTCAAAAATTATCAATTTTCTTTAGAATTTCGAATATTTTTATTTAGATCCGAAAAAAAAATCATGTTGAGTTTTGGTATTGTAGAGATTATAAAATAGTTGAAATACTCACTCTTCTTCGTTTTACAGGCATGATAGGTGGATTCCATGAATTTGTGTTTGGCGAAAATTTGGGTGTATTTAGAAAATATGGCTTTAAATAAAATAATAACGGGGACGGGAAATTATTTAATAAATAAATAATTAAAGTTTAGGCAAGAGTTGGACTCTTTCTCTTCAACTATTAACACTAAGTTACCACTTTCATTAATTAATTTCTCATTCACCCGAAAATTGGTTTTGAGAAAATAAATATACCATGTTAATCTACTCCGAATGTAGATTAATAATTTGTAACTTATTTTCATTTTTATTAAATGTAACACATAATGAAATTTGGTCAAACACAGGTCAAAACCAATTTCCAACAATCTCCCACGTGAATGAAATTAATGCATGAATGCAGACTCCATAGAAAATCCCGACGAACTGTTACCGCATCGGAATAGGTAGCTTCTGCCTTTGAACTATCCCTAGTAAGATGCTATCGGATTTACTGGCTGCTCAGTGAACGCGATGTCTTGAACTGGTCAGCGTTTTTATATAAACCAAGACAACAGCATTTACACGATAACAATTCTAATATCTTCAATCTCACGTTGTGTCCAATTCGGCCCTGGACCATATCTTGGATTCATAAGTGTTTCAATTTAGAAGCGGCCAAACTTCTCACTTATATAGATGATCTCCCAAAAAGAGTATCCTGCCATACTCCACATTTTCAAGGTATAGGAATCATTAAAAGCTTAATGCTTACCCTCACCACACGTCTGATGGTTTTAGCACGTAGACAGCTTCTGAGAATGGGTTATATTGGGTTCCAAGTGCATCACTAGAATATCCATAACTTAGTTGTCTCATTGAACCAAGTTTGTGGGATCTCCACTCATCATGGTTGAGTTACCGCTATGAAATTCTTTATTGTGTGGGGTTTAACCTCATTCCCTTTACTACATTGTACACTTGATCTCCGTTTATACATTTTGTAAACGGATCCGTTATATTTTCTTTTGACTTTACATAGTCAATGGAAATTATTCCATTAGAGATCAATTGTCTTACTGTATTGTGTCTTCTTCGTATGTGTCGCGACTTTCCGTTATACATACAACTTTTTGCTCTTCTTATTGCTGACATACTGTCGCAATGTATCATGACAGAAGGAGTAGATACCCTGGGAGGCCACGGCTTGGCTAGGGCGCGCGAGTTGTCCTAGGATGTCTATTTGTGTTTTAGAGTCGCCACCTATGTTTTAGAGGAACATAAGAAAAACCTAATGTATAGCCTAAGTTTGATTACGAAAACAGAGATTCTTGTTAATGAGGTTCGGGAGTTAGGATACGAGATGGAAAGTACTTAAACACCTATCTCGCCCAACTAATGTTGGTCTTGCTTGATCAAAGTCTACATAAATAATAAAATGTTCTTCCTATTCTTGACTATAATAAAGGGGGTTTAAAAAGGGATGTTTGAAATGTAGGAAGATGACTCATTGACTAGCTTCGATGAAATGAAGTAATCTTTGGTGTCATGTCCCAAAATGTTTGGGTGATTGCACTTTTGATTAAATTAGAAGAAAGAGAGGAGAGATGAAGTAGAAAGGAGAGAAAAGAGTAGTCATTTACCTATCTTCTTAGAGAGTTTCTTGGAAAATGCCTTGCAAGTAAATTTGGTGTAGAGTTTTCTTAATGATCAAAAATCCTCTTCTTCCAATGGTGAATTAGAGGGGTTTATATAGGTAAAAGAGATGTGTTTTTGGTGCCAAAACAAAGTCACAAAGATCAGTTTCCCGGGCAAATCTTGTTAAAAGGAGCAAGGGAGGGATTCTTGGACAAAAATCTGTAACTGACGCCCAGGTGGGCGCGCCTCCTGCCTTAGTGGCGGGATGCGCGCGCTTCTGACCCCAAAGGGTGGATGCACGCGCCTTGGAGATGGCCTTTTTGACAGAATTGACTAGAAAATCAGCACTGTTATTCAGTTTGGTCCCTGAACTTAACGAGGTCAGTCAAGAACTTAACGAAAGTAACAAAAACTAACGAGAAACCCTTAAAATAAGGAGAAACACAAAATCAAATGTGCAATCGGAGTGAGCGGTCTAAGGTGGGGTGTCTACAGAAGGCACTGGCTTATTCCAGCACAAAATATCCTCTAGGAAATTTCTTAGCCACTCGGCTTCTTCTCCAACCTTATCCAATGCAATAAACTCAGATTCCATATTGGATCGAGCTATACAAGTTTGTTTAGATGATTTCCAAGACACTGCTCCTCCACCAATGGTAAATACATACCCACTTGTAGACTTTGAGTCTTTTGTGTCAGATATCCAATTCGCATCACTGTATCCTTCCAATACAACTGGATATCTTGTATAGTGTAATCCATGGCTCATAGTGTATTTTAAGTACCTTAGTACTCTTGTCACCGCTGCCCAATGATCACTATTTAGATTATTTGTAAACCTGCTGAGTTTACTTACTGAGTATGCTATGTCTGGTCGTGTACAATTTGCCAAGTACATCAGACTGCCTATAATTCTAGCATACTTCAACTGTGAAACTGGGTCACCTCTATTTTTGGTTAAATGTAGATTTAGATCTATCGGAGTCTTAGCCGGAGGTAAATCAAAGGTTTCAAACTTCTTAAGCACATTCTCGATGTAGTGAGATTGTTATAAGACAATTCCATCGTTTATGTAACGCCCATCCTTAATCTCGTTAAATATTTGACTTATTTGTTAAATTCTTGACATGCTTGTTAAATTCTTAACTAGCATATTTATATGCTATTTTTATTTGAGTTAATTATTTAACTACTTTAGAAAATTAAGGTGGTTAAATGTCAAAGTTGAAAGTTTAGGAGCTTTTTTGTCAAAGTTAGAACTTGAGGGGCCTAGTAGCAATTCTTGGAAAGTTCCAAGTATATCACCTTGGGTTTCTCTCTCTGAGAACCCATTTTACCCAAATTGCTTTACGTATACTCCTTCTGTTCTAAAGAAGGTTTAGGATTCTTCATATTCTCGACTCATCGAGCTTAATTATCCCTCTGTTCGTGATTCCGGTCCCGGATAAATATTCGTGGCGTTGAATAGAGCGTTTCCTGCCGAACAAAAATTAGTTTGGGTCAACTTGATTTCGGACTATGTAAGCTATTAGCTTCCCCTTACTTGTAATAACATGTATATATGTTATTCCCGCTACTTGTTCTTGTTAAAATTGTGTTTTGGGCAATTTTTGTGATACTTGTTAAATTGGGACGAAGGGAGTATTTCTTGGTACAGAGCATGCTAAATGGGTTTGCAAGTTAATAAGAAAATTATACTCCTATTCGTGAGACGGTAAAATAGTAACTTGATTTAAATATTATTAGAAAAATTGTATCATTATTTGTGGTACGGGGAAATGAATGGAAATATCCCTAAATGTTTATACTAGTATATTAGAAAATTATACTTATACTTTTGGGGACGGTGAAATATTAAATTGGAATAAAAGGAAATTATCCTATTATTTATGGGACGGTAAAAGAAATGAATTGAGCTTGAAATAGTGTCTCGGGTATTGCCTAGGGGTTAGTAAAAGTATACTCCTACGCTTGAGACGGAGAATTTATAAGTATAAAAGTCTCTGTTGAAATAAGCAAGTATAATTGAAATAAGTGATTTAGGCTTATTATATGTCCTGGGTAATGTTAGATTGTAAGTAAAAGTATACTCCTACGCTTGGGACGGAGATTTCTAAGCCTGGAAAGAAAATTGGGTTTGCTGAGAATTTGGACCAGGCGCCCGCCCGGTTAGTGACCAGGCGCCCGCCCTGTTGGCCAGAAGTTTTGGGTTTCAGAAAGGCTTGGATGAGCGCCCGCCCGGTCCTCCTTGAGCGCCCGCCCGGTCTCCTGTTCCAACCAAAGTGTTTTAAATCTAAATTAAATTGAAAGCTTATCCCTTGTTAAGGCATATAACCTTAAGATAAGATGTCCAAGCAAGTGTTGTGACACCATAGGGGTATCAGAAGTGAGTCTTGAACATGATTACTCATTAAATTAAAATGAGAACTTGAGTATAAAAGGAAGAACTCTTCTTTATGTCTTAAAAGTGCTATGAATAAGCACTTATGTGTTATGCTTGTCTTGGAACCTATGCTTGTGCACCTAGAGGGCACCCAATTAGTGACTTGAGCTCGAATATCCTATGTAGGGGATTATGAACTTGTAAGTATGAGTTGTATAGCTCATTTACTTAATTTGAACTCGAAGTATTCTTGGTCTAGGTTTAGGGTATTACCCTAGATGGCTTAGATGAGTGTTGTAGAACACTCTAGTACTGAAAAATAGTCCCTTTGTGAACAAATGAAATGTGGACTTGAATCATAATTAAATGATAACTTGAGTATAAGAGTAGTAACTCTTTTATGTGTCTTGAAGTCAATGTTTGTGTACTTTAGGGGCACCAACTAATGTCTTGAGTTTGAATGCCCTAAGAAAAGGATTGGAAATTAATACGTGAAAGATGTATAATTCATCTTCCTAGCTTGAACTTGAAGTATAAGATAATTAACTCTTGTACATGTTTAACCATCCAAAGAAATGGATTGAGAACTTGGATATAAGATGATAAAATCTTGTATATGTCTTGAATGTCTTGAATGTCCTGAATGTCTTGAATGCCTTGAATGTCCTGAATGTCTTGAATGTCTTGAACGTCTTAAGTTGAGACAGTAACTTGAAGTATAAGACAATAAAATCTTGTACATGACTTGAACATCCAAATAATTGGATTAAGACTTGAATATAAGATAATAAAATCTTGTACGTGCCTTGACACCAATATATGTGTATGGTAATAAACTTGAAAGAGTCTTGATGTGTATATGCAAATCTTGCATATATTTACTTGATAGAATGTTACTTCTTGATTACTTGATACATGGTATGAATAACCAAAAGAGTTAGGATATTGAACTAGATAGAGAATGATTAACTCTACTACATACTTGAACTTGATACGTGTGTATTGTAAGTGTTATGAACAAACACTAAAGTGCTAGTGATTGGTTTTAATCGTGTATATACTTAATAAAGTATATAAAGAATAAAGAAGATATCTTGTCTTGAAATGGGTTCCTAAAGAAAATAGGGACTAGTGTAATATGAAGATAATTCATATAATCGTGAATACTATGATTTAAGTTAATAAGAATAACTACAGAACACAATATGTGTTGAGAAAATGTATTCGATTATTAACGATACATATACATGAGATATGACTGTGACTAGGTATGATGTGACCTATTCTATTACGTGTTAGGGTCTAAGGTATTGGGCTCTATTTGATAGTAAGGGTATCGTGATAGACACTTTAATGTGTTAAACGTGATATGAATATGTACGTGCAAACTTGGCATGTGACAAAGTGATATACCCTACCACTTGACTGAAGTCTGTTATTAATGGACTCTTACTTGGATTGATCGTGTTACATGGACACCTTATGTGCCATTGTTATCTTGGTTTGTATTCGCAATAATCGCGTACGTGTACTTATATTCTCGTGAGCACATGATACATGACTACATGGTGCATATTCTCGTGAGCACATGATACATGATTACATGGTGCATAAAGACTGGTCCACTAATATGGGACTTAGTTCTATTCTTGTAGTTCAAGTAAACATCTACTTGTGCATTCTTGTGTGAGTCCAGCTGGTTCTCCTTGCTTGTTCGAAAATATATAGGTTCACGCTTGTCGCGAGAGCTGGGGCTTAAGTGACAATCGGGTCCCTATGTATTTCCGCCTGACCCCTTACTACCGGCCATAGTAAGGGCATAGCTTCCTTGGTTGGAGCAATAAGCCTGACCTAAGTGAATGCTAAACTCTTGTCTTGAACACCTCGTGGATCTTGTTCTTGTGGATGACACTGGTTACCAGGTCTTCTTATATACTGCACAGCAGTTTCTTGTTCTTGTTCTTGTTCTTGGTTGTCCTCAGCTAGAAAAGCATCGACAACAAATGGTATTCTTGGGAGGAATAAGGAAGGATTCAGGTAAAAATGCGTGATAGGCCTATGTGCATCTTGGTGAGTTGGTCTAGCCTCTCACACTACTTGACTACTTGTTACCTGAACCTTTCTTGAGCTTGATTACTTGTTGGGTTGGCTTAGCCTCTCCTATACTTGTTACTTGGTGATACTTGATATATGTTTAGTTGAGTATCTACTTGTATTGCATGATAACATGACATATAGTTGCATGTTAATTGCTTACTGAGATTTATCTCACCCTTTATTTGTTTAATTGTCCCCCCCCCCAGGAAAGCAGGGGATAGTACGCAGTGAGGATCGACTTAGCTGGGAACTTACTCAGCAGGATATTCTTGTTCGAAGTTAGTGTCCTTTTATATTTTGGTAAGGACGATCTTGTTTGAGTTAATAAACTCTGGGCTTGTATTGGGGTAGTATTTGTTGTCCCTAGACAGTTCTTGATGCCAGCTTATTTGCTAGGCATGTCTTCCGCTGTATGTAACCATTTTGGTTTTAATTTTCTTGGTTTAGAACTCGTTGTGAGCTATCTTAGCTCCCTACTCTTGAGTATATATATCATGTCAGTTTTGTTTTTAACAGGTATTGTTCCTGTTTCCCGTTAGTTTCTTGTTTCTTGTTAGTTACGCGCACCAGGTTCGAGATTCTATTAGGGAATCCCGGGACTTGGGGCGTGTCAGTTTATTCTTGAGATCTTTATCCCTAGAATAACATATGCTTGACCCAGATCTTTCATGTCAAAGTTTATCTTTAACATGTTTTTTTTTTAGCTTTCATGATTATATCATGATTACTTCCTATGATTAGCATGTCGTCCACATATAGACATACAATCACATATTCATCCAGTGTGCCCTTAATGTATACAAATTTGTCACACTCATTTATTTTGAACCCATTAGACAACATAGTTCTGTCAAACTTCTTGTGCCATTGTTTCAATGCTTGTTTAAGACCGTACAATGATTTGACAAGTTTGCACACTTTATGTTCTTGTCCACGTGCAACGAATCCTTCAGGTTGTTGCATATAAATCTCCTCATCTAATTCTTCATTTAGAAAGGTTGTTTTCACATCCATTTGATGCCTTTCAAGGTTATGCAAAGCTGCAATAGCAATGAGATTGACTGGGTCGATTCAGATTGTCGGACCTACCCATTTGAAAGGACGTGGGTCGGCCCGGCGGTTACAACCCAACCGACACAACCCTTGTGGCTCTGACCCACCCCAGAACCTTCTAGTATCCTCCCAACCTGAACCATACCATTTTCAGACTGGGCCATGGGTCGTGATGGTTTGAACAGGCTAATGGGTAAGGGCACGACCCGCGCCCGTTTGAACAGACGGGTCGGGCTGCTGAGTCGAACCAACAGATCTCCACCATTCATCCACGATCTGATCCAAGGGCTGAGATCCACCAGGTGCAATTTGTGCCTAACCAAAAGGCACCCAATCTCTTCATAAACTATATGAACCCCCCACCAGGTTTGACATTCCTCACTCTATCAACAATCAATCACATCACAATTAACTCTCTCTTTACATCAGAATGAGAGAAGCACATATTTAACTGAGTTAACAATTTCGGTTAAATATTTAACTTAATTATGGAATTCAGTCACAGAATTCGATGGAATTCTCACGGCATCTGTTAGAAGACAGAATCATCTTGTTGCATAAGTCTTTTTCGAAGTCTGGAAGTGTTAAACACATTTATGTTCGCCGAAGTCCTTGATTTGAAGTGTGTTGGGTTTCGATCAAACATGCGCAGCGGAATTTAGCATTTAAAATTTTAAGAAACCCAAAGCCATGGATCCGTTCATATGATTAAATCAAATACAACAAGATGAATAGAGGAATAACTAACCCTTGATGGCTATGAAATTTTTCTCTTCGGTCTTGGTGGAGATCTTGAAGCTTTACCACGAACAAATCACGAACTTTGTAAGATGATAAAATTCACCCTCTAGCGGTATCCACACTTCGAACGAATATCAAAGGAGCTTCTTTGATCTTGGTTGCTAGACCAAATATTATGAAACACACTTTCACAATATAATAAAGAACTATATGGAATTTATTTGTGAATTATTTTGTTCCTCAATCAATGATGTCTTAGAACAAAATAATATCTCTCTCAAACTCTTTGAGACTCACAAAATCACTTGTCCATATGGTCTGGCCGAATTGGGGTTTTTTATACACAATTAAGACCTATTCCAAATAGGAATCTTGTGCCAAAAAACCTTCCTAAATCGAATTAGGAAATTCCCAATCGGGAGCACCAGGCGCCCGCCCGGTACCACCCAGGCGCCCGCCTGTTTGGGCAGAAACTCCAGTTTAATTTTGGCTTGAACAGGCGCCCGCCTGGTGCAACCCAAGCGCCCGCTTGGTTGACCAGGAGGCCCAGATCTTTCCAGAAATTCCTTGGAAGTCCTCCGACGCTAAATACCAATATAGTCCTTTTATTTAAGATTCGTTCTATTGTGTGTGACCCTCTAGGATTATACTAAGTTGGCAATGGGCTCAAACATGATCCCATAAGATATGATTAGGTTCTAGCAAACCGTCATACCTACCCAAATAGTATAACTAGATACAAGTTCGCATTCCTTTAGAATATGTCACAATCCCTTTGTCCACGATGTCATTGAACACAAGTCATGGTCAAACAGTCAACTTGTTTTGTTCAATACTTTCTCGATTCCGAATATGTTGATAATCCAAATGACATTGATCCAATCAATTCATTTGAGTCCGGCCGAACATTTCATCAACATCATTCCTACGAGAGGCCCAAGCTTGACATCTCTCCGTGGAGGGACAAATCCATTTAGCTTATTATTCTTCCCAACGGGAATCCGATTATGCCAATCATACCCTTTATAACTACCGTGTTAAGGTAGCGTTTGAATATGTCAAACACAATGTTCATCAAGTGGAAGACTATAATAACTTCATGTATAAGGATTCAAATGACATAACTAATATGAGATATATGTATGACATAGACCATGACATAAATCTCATACAGCGAGTCATGTCCAGTACCTTGTTCCAAACAAGTACCCATAAATCTAACATGATCATCCCATGATCATTTAGCCTTTATACTAGTTCTTAACAAGTACTAGGGACGGAGATTATTATAAGTAAACATGAACAACAATAATAATCAAAACATCTCTTTATTGATATGAAATAAATGATAACAATTACAACGTTTATTAAACGTGCCTAGGGCACCACTACTAACAATCTCCCACTTGACCTAGGCCCAATCTCCCATGTATCTAATACCCATGGACCTAACATGACCATCATGTTTAGCTTGTGGAAGTCCCTTTGTCAGCGGGTCCGCAACATTGTCATCAGTAGGTACTCTGCATATATTTACGTCTCCCCTATCAACGATTTCTCGAATGATATGAAAACGCCTAAGTATGTGTTTGGATTTCTGATGTGCTCTTGGTTCCTTTGCTTGAGCAATAGCACCATTATTGTCGCAATAAAGGTCTATTGGACTAGCAATACTAGGAACCACTTCAAGTTCAGTTATGAACTTCTTAATCCAAACAGCTTCCTTTGCAGCATCCGATGCAGCAATATACTCAGCTTCTGTTGTAGAATCAGCGGTTGTACTTTGCTTGGAACTCTTCCAGCTTACAGCTCCACCATTTAACATAAACACAAATCCTGATTGCGATCGGCTATCATCTTTGTCGGTTTGGAAGCTTGCATCCGTGTAAGCATTTACAACGAGATCATCTTCCATTCCTCCATAGACCAAAAACGAGTCTTTAGTTCTTCTCAAGTACTTAAGAATCGCTTTTACAGCTATCCAGTGATTTTCGCCAGGGTCGGATTGGTATCTACTTGTCATGCTCAAAGCATAAGATACATCCGGCCTAGTACAAATCATGGCATACATGATGGACCCAATTGCCGAAGCATATGGAACATCATTCATTTTCTCACGCTCATCTTTTGTCTTAGGACATTGTGTCTTGCTTAGAGAAACTCCATGTAACACGGGCAAGGTTCCTCTCTTAGAATTTTCCATACGGAATCTTCTAATGACCTTGTCAATGTATGTACTTTGGCTTAAACCAAGTAGCCTCCTTGATCTATCTCTATAGATCTTAATGCCAAGAATATACGCGGCTTCACCCATATCTTTCATTGCGAAGCACTTTCCTAACCAAGTCTTCACAGACTGAAGTGTAGGAATGTCGTTTCCAATGAGCAATATGTCATCCACATATAAAATAAGGAATAGCACTATGCTCCCACTAATCTTCTTGTATACACAAGGCTCATCTTCGTTCTTGATGAAGCCAAACTCTTTGACCGATTCATCAAAACGGAGATTCCAACTCCTAGAAGCTTGCTTCAATCCATAGATGGATCTTTGCAATTTACATACCTTAGAATCTTGTTCAAAACCTTCTGGTTGTGTCATATACACATCCTCTTGGAGTTTTCCATTCAGGAAAGCGGTTTTGACGTCCATTTGCCATATTTCATAGTCATGATATGCGGCAATGGCAAGCAAAATTCTTATAGACTTGATCATTGCTACGGGTGAAAAGGTCTCATCATAGTCAATACCATGAACTTGCCTATAACCCTTCGCTACAAGCCTAGCTTTGTAAGTATGCACCTTCCCATCCATGTCAGTCTTCTTCTTGAAGACCCATTTGCATCCTATGGTTTTTACACCTTCGGGCGCATCAATCAAATTCCAAACTTGATTGTCTTGCATGGATTGCAATTCGGATTCCATGGCTCCAAGCCACTTGTCCGAATCAGGAGAAGACAGCGCTTCTTGGTAGGTTGATGGTTCATCATTCTCAATGATTTCTACCTCATTATTATCCGTTACGAGAAATCCATATCTCTCGGGCTCGGATCGTAACCTACTAGATCTGCGAGATGCTTGTGAATTTTGAACAGGTTCCACAACTCCTTGTGGTTCTTGTTCTTGTTCCACTATTGGTTCAATGTTATTTTCTGGGTCTCGAATTTCTTCAAGATTTATTTTACTCCCACTGATTTCTTTGGAGAGAAACTCTTTCTCTAGAAAGACACCAGTTCGGGCAACAAACACTTTGTTGTCCTCTCGGTTGTAAAAGTAATATCCTTTAGTTTCCTTAGGATATCCCACGAAAATACATTTATCAGATTTGTGTGCTAGTTTGTCAGAGATAAGTCTCTTAACATAAACTTCGCAACCCCAAATCCTCATGAAAGATAAACTAGGTTTCTTTCCACTCCACATCTCATATGGAGTCTTTGGAACCGATTTAGTTGGAACTTGATTTAGTGTGAAAGCAGCGGTTTCTAGGGCGTAACCCCAAAAGGATATTGGAAGATCAACTTGACTCATCATTGATCGAACCATGTCTAACAAAGTCCGATTTCTCCTCTCAGACACACCATTCCATTGTGGTGTTCCGGGAGGAGTCAATTGTGAAACTATTCCACAATTCTTTAGATGATCGTCAAATTCTTGACTTAAGTATTCACCACCTCGATCTGATCGAAGTGCTTTTATACTTTTGCCAAGTTGTTTTTCTACTTCATTTTGAAATATTCTAAATATCTCAAATGCTTCACTTTTATGTTTCATTAGGTAAACATACCCAAATATACTATAATCATCAGTGAAAGTTATGAAGTATTGAAATCCTCCCCTAGCATTGCTACTTAATGGTCCGCATACATCGGAATGTATCAACCCCAATAAGTCGCTTGCCCTTTCACCCAACTTGGTAAAAGGTGTCTTAGTCATTTTTCCAAGAAGACACGACTCACAAGTATCATATGACTCTAAGTCACATGAACCCAAAAGTCCGTCCCCATGGAGTTTTGAGATACGCTTCTCATTAATATGACCAAGACGGCAATGCCACATATAAGTATGATTTACATCATTAGGTTTAGATTTCTTATTTACATGATAGACATTATTTTCATTCTTGACATCCAAGATATAAAGGCCATTAAATGAATTAGCAATACCATAAAGCACATCATTTAAATAAATAGAAAATTTCTTATTCTCAATAAGAAACTTAAAACCTTCATTATCCAAACAAGAAATTGAAATAATATTTCTGCTTAAATACGGAACATAATAACAATTGTTCAAAACAAGAATTAATCCGGAAGGTAAAGTGACTTCATAAGTCCCTATGGCTAATGCAGCAACTCTTGCTCCATTCCCCACACGTAGATCTACTTCACCTTCTTTAAGCAGTCTCCTATTCTTTAGTCCCTGCACATTTAGACAAATGTGAGAACCACATCCGGTATCCAATACCCAAGAATCAGTGGTAGAAAGGAGAATATCTATCATATAGATACCTGAAGTCGACGCAGCCTTGCTGCTCTTCTTCTTCTTTTGCTCTTCCAAGAAAGCCTTGCAATTACGTTTCCAATGACCAATTTCTTGACAATGGAAACAGATTGCATCCTTTTGTGAATCAGGTTTTGCCTCAGAAGCCTTGGCAACCTTTGCCTTGCTTATCTTGGGTTTGACAACTTTTGCCTTACCCTTTCCTTTGGCACCAGCCTTCTTCCCATCATGAACCAAGAGCACGGGAGAACCTTTCTCCACAATTTTCATCTCTGCAGTTTTGAGCATCCCATGCAACTCAGAGAGATTCTTATCCATTCCATGCATGTTATAATTCATCACAAACTGATTATAACTTTTAGGCAATGAATTAAGAATGAGATCCGTGGCTAGCTCCAATGGGATTGGATAGCCAAGTTTCTCAAGGTGCTCTACATAACCTTTCATTTTAAGAAAGTGAGGACTCACTTGTTGCCCTTCATTCATTTTACTAGTAGTGAATGCAACAATGGTCTTGTACCTCTCTTGCCTAGCTTGTTCTTGAAACATGGTTCTCAACTCCACGCCTATCTCATAGGCTTCCAAATGTTCCAAACTTTGTTGGAGTTTTGAACACATAGCAGCAAGCATGAGACAACTTACATCTCTAGAATCATTACGATGTTTCTTGTAATTGTCTCTTTCTACCCTAGGGGCAGTAGGCGGTGGTTCAGCAGGAAGAGGCCCATCGAGAATGTACAACTTATCTTCTTGCCTAAGAACGATTCTTATGCTACGGATCCAATCCATAAAGTTAGTACCATTCTCTTCGAGCTTATCCTTCTCAAGGATCGATCGCAACGACATTGATTGAGTGTTATTAGTCATTATCTACAAATATGCAAAAATTTCCAAAATTTAATAAGTACCGATTTTCATTAAAGAGATAAATAATGTATTTTAAACAAAATACTCCCACTAAATTATATAACCTTCATATACATCCAATGTATAATATAATTTAAATGGGTTAAGATCCAACTTTAATTTAATTTCAAGTCCGCTAAGGCGGATTACACAAAATCAAATTAATTAGGTAGACAACTCTTGTCAATCATATCTCATATGACTCTTAGTTCCTTTTATGAGATTCTTTAAGAAATCCAATTTCAAAAAACATGTTAAACCTCATCTTTGCCTAGGCCCAAAACTGTTTTGACGCCCAATTAAGTCTAACCATTTTAAACGCATAGTTAATGTGTCCCGCTAGGGCGTGCCCACATTATCTATCTTGCTCATACATAAATAAATTTAATGTACCTCGCTAGGGCGAATCTACATTAAAATCACTCATGTACTAACAAGTGTTTTAATCATGGCATGGCAATAAAAGACTTAAAACTTTCTTTGAAGGTTCATCATATATAGCATATAACACATTTATGAGCACATAATATAAACATGTTACACATCAAGTTTAGCCACTAAATTAATCCCATTAATTTAAGCATAATATTTATGTGTCATTAGTTTCTCTATAATTATGAGGATGAGACTATTTCAACTTTGGTTATTATCTCCAAATCAAGACAACAAGAAGTGCGGTCGAACTAAGCCATTAGGCAACCACAATCCCGCACTAATTCAAGAAACCAAGAAAGTAGTCCATGTGGCCGAAACTAAGCAATAGATGGTCTCGATGAACGTAGGCCAATTACATTCACAATTCCACATGGATCTCCAATCATTGAATCAAGAACTTTGTTTCTCAATTTTAGCAATTATGAACTCTTCATAATTCTAACTTCGTTTTATCTTTGAAACTTTGATTGCGATCAATTTTGGGAAACACAATCTCGATGAACGCAGATTAGCCATCCAAAACTTGAACCAATCTAGGAATCACAAGACTAAAACAAATAGGAAAATCAAACCCCAAAATCCACACACAAACCAACTACCCAAAACCCATTCCAGATCAACAAGTCTGGAGTGGTTCTGTTACTGGTTTTGTCGAATTTATCGAAAATTCCATATTCAGATTTTAACCAAAATCAGAACAAACCTTGACCACCGAGCGCCCGCCTGCAAAGGACCAGGCGCCCGCTTGAATGGCCAGAATAGCATAGAATTTTAAAGTTCGAAAATTTTGTCTCAAAATTATTTTTCCCCGATTATTAAAACTTTGATCCAATCAAAATTCAATAATCGAAATAATTCAGAATCCACCATAATTTTTATTGCGATTGAATCGTGCGATTAAAGTTTGAAAAACAATAAACCACATAAAATCACAAAACACATAAACATCATATAATCCAATATTCATATCATGCTTGGCACATAAACAATTTATATACACACAACATGATCCAAGTATTGAATTAATCAACATGAACGGGGCTCTGATACCACTGTTGGGTTTCGATCAAACATGCGCAGCGGAATTTAGCATTTAAAATTTTAAGAAACCCAAAGCCATGGATCCGTTCATATGATTAAATCAAATACAACAAGATGAATAGAGGAATAACTAACCCTTGATGACTATGAAATTTTTCTCTTCGGTCTTGGTGGAGATCTTGAAGCTTTACCACGAACAAATCACGAACTTTGTAAGATGATAAAATTCACCCTCTAGCGGTATCCACACTTCGAACGAATATCAAAGGAGCTTCTTTGATCTTGGTTGCTAGACCAAATATTATGAAACACACTTTCACAATATAATAAAGAACTATATGGAATTTATTTGTGAATTATTTTGTTCCTCAATCAATGATGTCTTAGAACAAAATAATATCTCTCTCAAACTCTTTGAGACTCACAAAATCACTTGTCCATATGGTCTGGCCGAATTGGGGTTTTTTATACACAATTAAGACCTATTCCAAATAGGAATCTTGTGCCAAAAAACCTTCCTAAATCGAATTAGGAAATTCCCAATCGGGAGCACCAGGCGCCCGCCCGGTACCACCCAGGCGCCCGCCTGTTTGGGCAGAAACTCCAGTTTAATTTTGGCTTGAACAGGCGCCCGCCTGGTGCAACCCAAGCGCCCGCTTGGTTGACCAGGAGGCCCAGATCTTTCCAGAAATTCCTTGGAAGTCCTCCGACGCTAAATACCAATATAGTCCTTTTATTTAAGATTCGTTCTATTGTGTGTGACCCTCTAGGATTATACTAAGTTGGCAATGGGCTCAAACATGATCCCATAAGATATGATTAGGTTCTAGCAAACCATCATACCTACCCAAATAGTATAACTAGATACAAGTTCGCATTCCTTTAGAATATGTCACAATCCCTTTGTCCACGATGTCATTGAACACAAGTCATGGTCAAACAGTCAACTTGTTTTGTTCAATACTTTCTCGATTCCGAATATGTTGATAATCCAAATGACATTGATCCAATCAATTCATTTGAGTCCGGCCGAACATTTCATCAACATCATTCCTACGAGAGGCCCAAGCTTGACATCTCTCCGTGGAGGGACAAATCCATTTAGCTTATTATTCTTCCCAACGGGAATCCGATTATGCCAATCATACCCTTTATAACTACCGTGTTAAGGTAGCGTTTGAATATGTCAAACACAATGTTCATCAAGTGGAAGACTATAATAACTTCATGTATAAGGATTCAAATGACATAACTAATATGAGATATATGTATGACATAGACCATGACATAAATCTCATACAGCGGGTCATGTCCAGTACCTTGTTCCAAACAAGTACCCATAAATCTAACATGATCATCCCATGATCATTTAGCCTTTATACTAGTGCTTAACAAGTACTAGGGACGGAGATTATTATAAGTAAACATGAACAACAATAATAATCAAAACATCTCTTTATTGATATGAAATAAATGATAACAATTACAACGTTTATTAAACGTGCCTAGGGCACCACTACTAACAAAGTGCTTCTATCATGGACTGTAAAGTCGTTTCATCTTGAGAGAAGATTGCCACAGAACTTGTTGGTCCCAGAGGGCAACAAGGGTATAGAACCACTAGAGTGGGGGTGAATAGCGGTTTCAACTTTTTCAAAAATACCCTTATAAAATTCAACCGAGTACTTATCAGTTTGGCCAACTGCGGTTCAAGGCAATAAAACCGAACTAATAAAATGCACAGCGGGGGTTTGCGGTTTCGCCAAAGTGGATAGATAAAGAGTTGGGCAGTTTGACTGGGTTGAAAAACAATATGATGCACAAGATAGTTATAACTTAAGGATCAAAGGAAAACACTTGTCATTTTTTTTTTATCATATCATAGATGAACATGTGAGAAACCACAAACAAGAAATTAAAGAACACAGCAGAAAATAAAGATCAAACACACCAATTTGGAGAGGTTCGTTCTTGAATGAACTACGTCCTCTACCTAGATGGTTATTCTAGGATTTTCTAATAGCTACTAAACTTGTATTAATTTAGAGGAGCTTTTACAAGATTACAAAGATGAATCTAAACTCTGAACATACAATCTAACCTATCAAAGCTATTCTAACAACCGGTGTTTTCGAAAGGTATAATCTATATGATCATACAATTCGGGTGTGTGTGTGGGAAAGAAATCAAATGCTCTAAAGATCTAAATGATGTTGAGCATAAGAAAGCTTTCGGTGTACAAGGCTGAGTATGAACGGATGAATGACTGAAGCTTTGATGAAGAATTCTGGGTTTGCTAAGGAGATCTTTGAAGGTTACAATATCTGAGTAAAATCTTCAAAGAAAACTTTGAACACTTGAGAATTTTCTCTCTTGAAGCTCAGAAACCTTCATTGTTGAGAAATGAAGCCTATTTATAGTGAGAGCAGTCTTGTAACCGTTGGATAAAGATTTGATTCAAATCTTGAAGGTACAGCTGCTGTAAAAATCCCATTGGTTGAACTGTCATTTTCGTCTTTTGTTTTGTCTTGTAGTCCGAGGTAGTTGTAGCACCACTACCTGACATTGTCCTTTGTTGTAGAGAAAGGACTAATGTTAAACATTTGAATTTACAGAACAAAACCGACATTCCTTGCTGAAACTCCAAGTTAACTCGAAGTTATTTTGTCAAGTCATAAATCATTCCTTTATGGTTGCAAAGGGAATGTTTGTCTCAAGGAATAAATGACAACTCTTGAATTCTTCAATAAATGATATGCGGTTCCACCAAGGTAGCATGAGCAGTTCCATGCGAAACTTGAAGTGCGGTTTCATCAAAGCCACAGAACGCGGTTTGATGAAAATATGCGGCTCCATGCTGGCGGTTCAATAGAGGCAACTAGTGTGGTTTGAAGGATCAAACCGGTGAGGGCAAACCGAATCATGACTCAGCCCATGACAAATAAAAATCTAGAAATGAACTTATCTAAAAATTGAAGTATAAAACTCCGTTACATATTTCCTATAGTCCATAAAAAGACACGTGGCATGGATCAATCAAATCAAGTAGGGCGGTCTAACAATGAATCCTAACAGAACCGTTAGCACCAGTGCGAGGCAATATCTTCTTGCGGAGATTGTGTCCAACACAAGACTCGACTTCATTTATTGCCCGGTTTGATTTAATTTCCGCATTTTTAGTTTATCCTACTTTCATGCCCCGTTAATTATATTTTGGTTCATTTATGTTATTTGTCATTATCGTTAAATTCAAGAAAACCTTTCATTATTGTTATAATTTTTCGTAACAAGTTGAACTCAAACCCGATCAATTTGAGTTACATATGTTAGTCGTATACTCTAGCAATAATAATATGTTAGGCTCTTAGATCAATATTTTGATTAGTATGAATAATGGAACCTTTTCTTTTGGAAGGTGGCATAAGCAGGTAAGATGAGTAACACCAAATAATCGGTTTGTTAATTTTTAATTTCTTTTTTAGGAGTTATGGAACAGTAATGGGTGAAGGGGTTCTCAGGATTTTTTGTAGATGGACATATTTCACCTTAATTATAGTAGATAATTGTTTTATTTCCACGGTGATGCATTCTCGTTGCCTATTATACTCCCTCCATCCTTCTCACAAAGCTGAAATTTCTCAGTTGTATGCTTTTAATTAATACTCTCTCTATCCCTCCGATGTATATGTTGTTTTTCTCATGAATGTATAAAGGATAAGGCTCTCGTAATTATTTAGTAACCCCTATGTACCGAAAATAGCCTCATTGTACATTTTGCATATTTTAAGGAAGAGCTTCGTTTGTACGTTAGTAGACTGAGCGTCTATGTTTAGAAATGAGACATTTTTATGGGACAAGTGAAATGGCAAACGAGACTGCTTTTTTTTTTTTTTTTTGTATTTTCAAAGTAGATTGTATATTCAAAAGCCAAGGTGCCATATATGTTTTCTTGTCCCTCCCCAAAAAAGCAGTTTAACCCCTTCATTATTCTGTGTGTTTATGGCATTGGGTAGTTATTTACTATTCCCTCTGTCTCTCAGAATGATAGTCCCCCTATTTTCATGGGTTTTACGAAAAAACTTTGAGTAATAATTAGAGGGCAAATAGCACATTAGTGTCCCAAAGTTTCATATGAGTTGCAACTTAGGCCCTAATATTCCAATTTTGGTAATTTGGTGCCTAATGTTTACATTTTGTGGCAAAATAAGTCTTTTTTGGATGATAATGAATGGAAGCTAACAAAATTAACAGAAAATCTAACTAGCTTTTTGAAACTTGCATTTCTTACCCATAAACTTCAATAATTATTTGTGTTGACCCCATTTTGGTAAAAACTTTACAACTCCTAAAATTATATATATATATATATATATATATATATATATATATATATATATATATATATATATATATATATATATATATTAATAAAATATTTTATATATTATTTAACCCAATAAAAATATAATAAATATCAAAGTAAAATATTGTTTATCATTTAAAATAATATTTTTTATATAGCAGTGAAAATTATAAAAATAAAAATTCCTTACACTAAAGTCATTTATATTTCTAATTCCTTAAGTAAATGGATAAAATTATGTTTAAAAAAAAGTAAAAGGGCTAAATTTAGATATTAGTCCATGGATAATAGCCTTAAAAAACTTCTTTTAACCTGAATTTGCTTGAAAATTAAAATTTAGTTTACTTTTATTGGTATGATTATATTTTATTAAAAAAAAAACACTTTTATAAGTATGACTAAAAATGATTATTCAAACTATCAAGAAAGTTAAAGTTTAACGTACTTTTATTAGTATGATTTAACGTTATCATTTGAAAAGACCAAGAAAAATAAAAGCTTTCAACAAAAAAAAAAAACAATAGAAATGCAATTTTAAAAAAACTCGTTAAATTTTTTGTTAATTTCGTTAGCTTTCATCCATGACCATCCAAAAAAGACCCATTTCGCCACTAAAGGTGAACATTAGGCACCAAATTGCCAGGTGTTCTATGTTTCAATTCATTTTTAAATGTTTTCTTTCGATTTCAATTGATGTATTGGGTCCTTTCCAGGTGTTCTATGTTTCTGTTTTGTTCCATAAAAAATCAACACGTGGTTTTGGTTGTTGAAGTTCAATAGAAGAGCCAAGAAGAGAACATTTTGCATGACGGGGTCTTTTTTTTTTTTTTTTTCTTTTATAGTCGAAAAGGACGATGCCCCTTAAATTTTTATTAAAATAAAATAAAATGCAAAAAAGTGATGAGGGACTAGGCCAAAACCATCACAAAAAAAAAAGAAGAAAAAAATAGAGAAAATTAAAAGAAAATAAAAAGGAAAAAAGCATTAAGAAGATCAATCAAATTGCCTTCTATTATTTCAAGGCCTTTTAGGCTTAATATTCTTTGTTCTAGCTTTCGAACCAGATTTGCGTCGTTTTCCTTTAACTTTTTGAAAGCCGTCTTCTTCATTGTAGTAATCTTCCAAATTTCCGCTATCAGCCATTGGAGCCCAAGGATCAACATGTACTCCTCCAATTATACCTCCATAAAGGCGAGCTTCTTCAAATGCCGAAGGAGATGTAACACCGCCTTCTGGTTCAGAATCGCATTTTTCCCAAATAGTAAGAGATGATTTTAGGTTTGTTGGGTTTATAAAATCAGTATTAAAATACTTGGGATTCCGCGTGCGAGCTATGTGGGGACGTAAATTAGGAGCTGAAGAAGCTTGAGTTTGCCGAACCTTTTCCCGAATCTCATTGAGTTTTTCTTCATCCAAATTAAGAGCATTCGTAGGGATAGATGGTGAAGCAACAGTCTCATTTTGTAAGGCCAAAACACCTCATTGCGCTCCAAGCGCCGCAAGAGCTACCAATGTTTCGTTGCCCGTGTTTATATCAACAACATCTGCTTCTTCTAATTCTACCAATTCTTCCACATGAGCGTCTATAGGCTCATTTTCCTTTTCTGTGTCCATATTTGTTGGCTTAGAGGCCCGGACATCTTGATCTTTGGTACTTTGAGATGCTTGAGTGTCAGTCTCGAATGGCTTTTCTACATGAGCCTCCAACGTTGTATTAATTTCTTGTCCCACGATAGCTACGCCATCCTCCATAAGACTGTCAGACTGGGTTGGGACGGATGATGAAGCTTGATTGCTAGTTTCAATGGGGCTTTTTCTTTTGCCGAATCATTCACCTTTGTTTTCTCAACATACCTAGCAACCTGTTTATATTTCGAGCCATTGTCTTTTGTTGAGTTCACATCAGCTTGCTTAGGTTTCGGGTTAATAAAATAACAAGAGGCAATGTCATGCCCTAGCTTCCAGCAATGCTTGCAGTAATGGGGCAGATTATCAAATTGCAGATTTTGATAAAAACTATAGTAATCATCACCACAGTCAATGAATACCCTATAAGGTAATTTTTTTAGCAAATCAATTTGAACCAAGACTTTAGCAATACTCGAACGAGATAGATTAACTGTTGCTTGATCCACGGCAAGAGGCTCCCAAAAAATACTAGCAATAGAAAATAAACATACCTTGTTGAATATATGAATTGGCAATCCCGACAATCCAACCCAAACCGGGTATAATGAAGACTCCTTATCCGGTCTCCAAGATGGTGTCCACATGAAGACTCTCATCGGAAATCTTCCTAAATACCATTGCTCCTTAGCCCAAAGACGTTTGAAATCACCCTCATGAACAATTTGAATAAGCACATGTTTCGAATCAATATGTCCCAACTTAAAATCTGATTTGAGACCAAACTTCAAAAAATGTTGACGAGTTACCTCCATTGATGGTCTTCCATGAGAAAATTTGCCAACCAAGGTATACTTGAAAGGCTGGGAAAGGGATTGGATCATCTCTTTCGAAAACTTCAAGGATGGTTCTCCCTTATGCATCGACATAGGGATGAATTGAATAGAAGGGGGAGTCAGATTAGGGTTGTTACCTTTCATAATTGCAGCGAAAGACTTGGATTGAGAGGGAGTAGGCGGCGGCGGCTGCAAGGAAACATTAGGATTTCCAGGAGTAGCGCCCTCCTTGATTCCGTCGGTTTGAGATGAAGCGAGGGGGAGACTCATACCAGGCACAAGGCCGGGTGAAGACAAAGCCATAGGCGACCACAACTCGGTAGCCCCAAGGGCTGGAACCCTAGCGGCGGCGAGGTAGATCAAACCCTAGCAGAGAGACGGAGGTGTTTTTCATGTGATGGAATGTCTAATTGCTTGTTTTATCAGACATGCTCTTCATTTTTTGTTTTTTTTTTGTTTTTTTTAGATTGACAATGTTAAATGTTAAGACTTGAACTATTAAGTATTATTCAGTAGTAATTAGGTATTCCTCTATGCCTATGTTAAGGTTTAAACTATTATTATCTATGTCCATAAATGAGTGTCCATTTCAGGAAATATTTATCCCAAAATGAATGTCCTTTTTTAGCATAACTTTGTCCTAAATGTTTTTTTTTTTTTTAATTTTTTTTTACCGGTCTCTTTATACTTGCAAAAACTAAATGTTTGTAAAGAGGATTATAAGATTATATATGAATCTTTACACGAAATTGTACAAACAGTTATATCTCTTAAAATAAAATTTGAACATTCATTTAGGGACAGAGGTAGTAAAATTTATACTGTTAAATATATTAGGACTTAAACCATTAAGTACTTTTTGTTAAGAGTTAAAGCTCTTTTGACTGATGATTATCTTTAATTTGTTGCTGCTTTGATCTGTTGCTGCAAGTAGCGCCTAGCCCAGTTCTGTTGTTTTTAATGTTGTTTTTTATATCCCCGCTTCAGGATCTTTATATAGTCAATGCATGGCTAGTTAATTCCCGATTTGGGATAATTGTCTCCAACACGCCCTTCACGTGTAGCCGGGCTTTCCCAAGGCTTACAACGTGGACTTATCAACCAGGTGGCACAGAGCAACATCGTGGGCCATTGGCCTGCACGTGTAACGGTCCAGCTCTGATACCATGATAAAGTCGTGTAAGAGACAATTATCCCACATCTTCTAAAGAGAGAAACATGGACCGGTATATAGACTTGAAGAGTTACTCCCTTATCACTAATTGGTTTTAAGGTGGAACCTCCAACATAGTTCATTGCCGGCCAGTCCACCCCATGCTAATACTCGGACCTCTCGCTTCTTCTTACCCTATCTCTAATTCTAAGAGTTTTCAATCTCATTTAGTTTCTCATTACAATTTTTTTTTTTTTGATATTCCGTTGTTATAATAAGTTTTTCCCCTTTGTTGGCAGCCGTTGCTTTCTCCCCATCGTTAGGAGATGTTGCTTTCTCCCTGTCGTTGGGAGCCTATGTTTCTTTGTGTGTTTGTTATTTCTTCATTTTGAATACGCAAATGATGAATCTCTCATTATCTCACAACAAAAAGGTGATTGTCGTTCTTACTACACAAAGATGCTTTATGGATTTTGAGATATCTTGTGGACGTTAACGTGTCAACCCAGATTCTCCAGTATGTCAAGTGCTCAGCGCAAAATATTATCCAATGGGGGATTTTTTTTAAATGCCGGATGTAGGTAGTTTCCAAGTTTTACTTGGAGTGGAATCCAAATGTCTCAATATTTTGATAAAAATATCATTGTAGTTTAAGAGATGAAACATCTACTTACATTTGGGATGAGCCTTCAATTTTTGTGAAGTACCATTTCTTTTCTTATTGGGAATGAATTTGATTTGTCGTTTATTAAAAAAAAAGTTCAGAGATGAAAATAGTAATTTTTCCTGGAAAATAAAAATCTAAAAAGAAAAGAAAATTACCTAGGTTTACCATCTCTTATTGGTGGAAATAAGAAGCAGATCTTTAAATATTTGAGGGACAGGCTTTGGTCTCGGTTACAAGCATGGAGAAACAAATCTTTGTCAAAGGCGGGTATGCTTTTATCGCTGAATAGTGTGGCTCAAGAAATTCCGTCGTACTGAATGTCCACCTTTCTCATCCTAGACTCACTTCTCGACGAGTTGGAAAAATGATGAACTCATTTTGGTGAGGTAATAAAAAGGATGGTAGAAGAGGCATAAATTGGATGAGTTGGTGTAGGATGTGTGTCCGAAGGTCCATATGAGGTTTAGGGTTTTAGAGTCTACATATGTCACACCCCAAAGTCTGACATTGCACGGACCTTGAGAAGTGATAAACGAAATAGAATATCAACTTGTCACACCCCAAAAAATTGGCTCCCAATTTACAACTTATTTGGGCTTGAATGATGTCCACCTGACAACACAACTCTTGAAACCGGTGAATAAAAAAAATTATTTCCTTTCATCCAACACAATTACTACCAAGAGTCACACAACTCTTGTATCACCTTATACAATTTCATCAACTTAACTAGGAATCACTAATAACAGTAATACCCACTACAACTATAAAAAGAGTAAATGAACTCTCGTACACCCAACTATAACTCCTTAGACTAATCTAGGAGTGTACAAAACTAGCACTACTATAGGCCATACGTACTTAAACAAATTTATTCATAAACATCATTTTCTATGACAATCTAGGTCAAAGGCCTGAAAAAACTACCCATTTGTTTCCCCTTTCTATCCTCAGTTGATGTTTTGGTCTTCTATAGCTAAACTTTTCCTGTTTCAATGTTGAAACAAATAAGAGTGAGTATAACTTAGTAACAAAACCCAGACCAAATAAATGCGAAAGCATACAATATACAATTAAATAGAATTCATAAAACGTAATGTATTAAATTCTCATAAAGAGAACATACAAAACCATCACAATTTATGCCACATGTAAGTAAATGTTACCAATTTCGTAGCATTATCTTTTCATCATTTCCAATTTCCCATTCAACACAAATCAAACACATATACCACTTCCAAATGAAGTAAACACACTTATTCTCAACAACCATAACACATAAATCACATTTTATTTCCAACAACAATTTATTCCACAATCTCATCTCAATTACTATATATACACACACACACACTACTTTTACTAATGAATGGTTTGCCACAACAACACTCACTTTAGTAATATATCATATCAAGTAATTGTCTTTGTCCCATAGTAGTATATATATAGTATATACACATTCCATTATTCATATAGTGAATCACACATCGGGTTCGTGTACATACTCATTTCCACATATATAGTGAATCCCACTTTGGATCCGTGTTTGTTCCATCAATACTAATAATGAATCCCACATTGGATTCGTGTACATACTCATTTCTCGTGTATATATATATATATATTGTAATATACACATGTACATCATTTATCTCTTAACCTTGTTAAGAGTACATAATATATGATGGTGCATGTTTCATCAATATAAACACCCATTTATATTTGTATACTCATTTCACTATGAATTATAACTTCATAATATTATATCACTTCATTTCAATAACATTAACTACTTATCATTAACTCATCTCATATCATGATTTCAATGAAGTTACGATTTCATACTTGTACACTATAAGTACTTAAACTTGGATGGTGTAGGTTCCATTTGTATCACACTATATCAAGCCAATATGTATCCTATGAGGGATACATTCCTATCATACTTGCACCATAAACCATAATGCTTATAACAATTTGATACTCACTTTTCTCCTTTCATATAAGGTTGTCTCAAATTTTAGTATTGATACTTATAGTATCAATATTTCCATACTTAGGTTCTCTACATGAAATTACTTCACAACTTCAAGTTGTACTCACTTAATCCATCTACTTTGTTTGGGTAAACAATCACCCAATATCACTTTCCTTTCAAGGTAGCACATATAACCATAACAATTCAATGACCATGCAATCATTTAATCCTCTAAGTGTAAGTCAAAACTCTTTCATGGGAATACCCATAAATGGGTACTCACACAAGGCATAACCCAATTCATCATTTCTATAACTCTTAATTACTAATTCAAATAGATTTCACTATATAATAGCATAACTATGTAAGTAGTTCCACTATGCTTGTACCCTTAGGTACAACCCTTTAATTTAATTTATTTCATATTATCAAGTATTATTTCTAACATAGATTCATGATTAAATACCACAATATTATCTTATAACACAAATCATCCCCAACCATAAGAATTCCATGAATTCATTTCATTAAAGCCATAATAACATCAATTATAAGATTAAAATGACAAGAATTTCATGTAGAACATGAAAAAACTAGTGTAAGATGGGTTTCTTACCTCAAACGCTTATTCAATCAAATCTCCATGACCCTTTTATCCGCGTATTAAAATTGATTTCTCACCAAGAATATTATCTAAAAATAATACACACATTATGACTTAAGGTCAACAACCATACAAAGATAATCCACATTCACATTTTACACACGATAAACACCATAATCATAATAACAGAAATTTAGGAATAATTAAGAGATATTTAAGTTAGAAAACTAAGTCCATTAAAAAGCTCTCTGAAAAACATCTTATTTAGACCCAATAATTACCCGATTCGGAGTTCGAGTGAATTAATTTTTGAAAATAAATCGACATTCGAGTAATCTATAATGATCTACTACCAAAAACGTATTTTCTGGAAACAATACAAATATTTTCTTGATATGAAAATATGATATTTGAAAACTTCATTGAAAATTATCAAAATTTGTTGGTGATTTTAGTGTCATCAACAATTTTATGTAATTGGATTTACTAGAGACCAATGCGATCTCATATTAAGCTCGGATATGAGTAAGGGAAAATGTGGAGTACACACTCATTTTGAGTCAATATGTTTTCGACCACGATAAAGAAGCGGGGGTCAAGGGGGCTGCGCCCCCTTGCGGGGTCAAGGGGCAGCGCCCCTTGTTGGGTTGGTACTGCAATTAATCTCACGCCAGTTTCCCCAGCAAAACCCGCCAAAAACCAAGAGACATGATCAGTTAAATATTATGACTGTTGGGCCAACAGTCATGATTGTAAACAGTGCAACTGATTCTGCTCTTTTACTGCAATCTCTTTATAACCTGATTTTGTATCTCAGTTTCTTTGACGAAAAACCCTAATAATACTCTAAGTTTCTGATCTGTTTTCTTGGCCTAAGATACAGATTGTTTGATTGTCTTATCCCAGTGAAGATTTCGTGAAAACTAGGCTTAAAGGGTCGAAATACTTTACTCGGATAGTGGATTGTACACGATTCAATCAATATCCAGGATTATCAATTACCCTAAACCTAAATTTCTCTAACAAAATTTAGACTCAAGAATCACCCAATTCCGAGTCCGTATGATTTAGTTATAATTTATGCAAAATTAACGAGTTTTCAAACCAGTTTAACCAACACTGCTGTCAAAACAGCGAATTTGTCAACAATACATAACCATTATGTTTCTAAAACATATTCCATTGAAAAGGTCTCGAAAATTTAGTCAAGTTGGACTAAAAAATCATTGAATTCCAATCTAAAATGAAGAAGTTATGAGTTACTTAACTTTAAGAGTTTTCTTAACGACACAGGGGTCAAATTGAAAACATTCACTACAGTAGGGACTGAACTGAACTTTATCAAGATGAGTGGATCAATCCAAATGTCTCACAAACAAATAAAATGTATTTGAATTTATCAAAGCACAGGGACTAAATGTGAAATTATACAATTAAGGTACAAACCGACAATTTTACAAAGTTAGGGACCAAACTGAAAATTATTAAAATTCAGGGACCTAAGTGGAATTCCCAAAAGTTGGCTTCTTCTACCTCTGGTGGTCTGTTCAGTAGCTCTCCTTCCCATATTTTAAACAAAAATGGCATGGCAAAAATCTACATGATATGACCCCATTTTTTAAGTACTAACCAAATCACAATTACCATAGGATGCTAACAATCAAAGACAAAAACACACCCATTTCACACGCACACAGTGCACCTAAAACCATGAAAAACAAACACACATATGCTAAATCAAATTAATTATAGGTAACAAAATCAGATTCTTGCTTTAGAATCCTTTCTTGAATCTAATTCTTAAAATTCACAAAAATTATCAATTTCATAAATATTAACACCAGCCCCATACATGAAACACACACACAACACATATAAAGCACATACTAGTTAAAAATCAAAACAAAATACTCATTTTACTAATTTGAGTGTCTCATTGGAAATCACCACTTTTCCATAAAGAAACAATATATAATACTTTTTTTAATGCACATGTTGCACTTCAAAACACATTTTAGCGTATAAATTGACATGTATTACACATTTATTATTCAAATTTCTCAAACCTATCATTAGGATCAAATTGAATCCTTGAAATAAGATAATTATGAATTTTAAAAATTCGTGATCATCACACAACTGAACCCAAAAATGAGAACTGAATTTTTCCCCTTCTCATAAACAAACCAAAACTATACAATACAAAAACTCAAAGCGAATACATAAGATCTACTATCAACTGACCAAAACACAAACCTGAAACAATCTTACAAACTCTAAAACTTTAACAACTTTACAAAGGTTATCTACACGGAGCCAAAAATACAAATATCCAAATGACATAGCGTTTAACTCTAGCTTCACAACTCTACAGCAAATTCATTACGATCTCTGCTATACTCCACATGGAAGGGAAATGGAGAGCGGAAAGGGTGAGCACAAATTGCCTAGTAAGAGACTTGCCAATACAAAAGTGTGGCACTGTATAAAAACCCAACACAAAACGAAGAGCAATAACAAACTCAACCACCCAATATATAAGTGAAGAGCGGAAGATTACAAATGAATCAAATTCTAAATCAAAGTTCGGAAGTCAAAATCCACTACACTTGAGCTGACCAAATGCCCAAAGTCAAAGTTGACTCTTCGTCATAATATCACTTGCGCAAATGACACTATGACTAGGAGCCACAAATATAACAACATGTGTTAAAGTCATCTCTTGTTGAGGAATTCAAATATCAAACACTCAAAGTGTAAATGGCAGAGTAGCAAAAACGAATAACCGAATCAAAACAAATTGTTCCAATAAATGATCACGAATAACAAAGCAAATTGATTCAATATTTCTGAAGGCAAAGAATGAAAGGGTACTAAGTTAACAAGACCCTTACTTCAAATCCGAGTTATTACAAAACAAAGTACTTAACAGAACTCAGCTTACTTGTTTCAATCTAACATATCAAAGAGTATCAATAGTACAAGAATTAGCATTAATTAAAACACGTTTAATGATTGACAACTAATAGCATGTCATATGAACACTATAACATTTATACAATTTATGTGCCAATAACTATAGATCACCTTATATCATACGAATAAAATACTGCAGAAATAACTATTTAGACCCAAGAATCATTAAATTCGGATTACATATAAGTTAGATGTCGCATATTAAAACTTGGTCATTTTAATGTCTTAAAGTAGCCAAGTCACGAAAATACCAAATCTGATATAGTTTCAAATGCTTTCACTACTAGATAACCATTTCAACGGAAATAGCATGGAAAATTAATAACTTTAGACTCAAGAATCATTCAATTCTGGGTCCGAATGATTTTCTTATGAATTTTCAAAGTTCAACCGTTTTTCAAACCCGAAAACCATAGGTTGTTGTAAAACTAATGTCCTGAGAAAAATATGTACCCTTTCTGATTCTGAAACATTTTCCATTAAAAATCTCTCAAAAAATTAGTAAATATGGACTCAACAATCATATCATTCCGTTTAATAACGAATAGGTTACGAACATTTAACATTCACCAATTTTTCTTGAAGTTGCAGAGACCATATGGAAATTTTGAGAGAAACATGGACCAAAATGAAATTTTTGGAAATCAATTTTATCTTTCTCCATAAAACAATTTCTAGATGTCATGTTGCTTCAATAAACAGAGGGAAATATAAGCACACAAAAATTCACACTCTGAACCATAACATTGTTTTATTCCTAAATTTGCAAAACCAAATATTACAAACACTGACACTAGAATTAATTTCAAGGACTTAAAATAACAATTAAATCATAAACACAATTTAGCCCCTTTAAAACCAATTTTGGGTTTACTTAACAGTTAGAACACTCATATGCACAAGGCTTTGGATGATGGAATAATTTAAATGTCATTTGAAGGGGCTATTTATAGGTTTTGAAGAGTTACAGGTGCCTTTTTGGTATATGGCTTTTCATATTCACAAAACTCTTTATAAACTCATATCAAGTTGCACACATTGAGCATTAATTTCGTATTCACCCGGAAAAGGTTCCGAGTAAATAAATGTATTTTTATAATCTACATTAAATGTAGGTTTCAATTTTGCAACTTGTTTTCATTTAACAAAATGAAACCACTTTGGAAATCAGGTCAAAATGTGGTCAATACCACATTTATCAAACCTATTTCCAACAGATATATGGCATTTATTTTAGCCCAGGTGGAATGTAAATACCTCCAATTTATCTAAAAGTTGTAATTAATATTAAACCCCTCGGGTCCCCAAGTATATGCCAAGTCCCACTGTGAACTCTAGCGCAAATTTTGTCTCACTTTGATTCTCAATTGTTAGAGACAATTATCCCACATCGGGAAATAACTAGCTAAGCATTGACTATATAATGATATTGGGATACTCCTCCCATTACCAATTGGTTTTAAGTTGGAACCTCCAAAATTCAAGGATTTAAGTGGCATTTAACCGTTGAAACTCTTATGCCTTCATCATCATGCAACCACCACGACCACCACATCAAAATTGTCATTATTCTGTCACTTTGACGCCACAACGCCATAAAAGAACAAAAAAAACATCAAATTTAGTTTTTCCACTTGAATTTTTCTTAAACCAAACAAAAATAACAAAAAAATGATTTCATTTTAACACCAAACAATAATATTATCCCAAAATCAATGATAATGAGGTGAGGGAGAATGGGAAACTCTATATTCAGACTAAAGTTCCAAAGAAAACAATGAAGCAAAAAAAAATCAGATTTAGGCCTCACAGAAATTGTTAATTTGAGAATGGGACGGGTGACGAGAAGCGGGAAGAGAGAGAGCCGATGTGATGATGAGAATGGGAAAATCTAAGTTTAAAGCTTCCAGCCATTGTTGGTGGAGGTTTCGTCATTATTGTTGGAGGTTGTGATGATAGGAGTGAATAGAGTAGAGGACCAAGGAAGTGAGAGGATGTAGGGGATTGGGGTTTGAGAATTGATAAAAAGAAGTCGATTTTTTCCTTTTCTCTTTTTCATTTTTCTTTCCTTTTCTTCTTTTTATTTCTTTGGTGATAATAAATATATTTGTTATTTACTTTCTAGTTTGCAATTTTATTATTAATTATTTTATATTTTTATGTAATAAAAATGTTTTAAAAAAATCAAGCATATTGCAAGAGTGAGAGAAATAAATTGGAAAATTAAAAATTCAACTGAGAATGATCAACATACCTATCAAATGACAAGCGCATAACTAATTACATTAAATTTCTAACATTTGTTAGGATTAAGTGGTTAGAGTGAGATAATTCTAACATTAAATATAAAAAAAGACAAATTTCGTGCGAGAGTGCAAAGTGGGATTGGTGTATACATTGGAGGGTAAATGTATTCAAGTCATAATTTTATGTATATTTTATGTACAATATAAAAAATTTATATTTAAAACTATTTATGGTTGATTATTAGTTATTCAATAGTTAGAAAAGAAATTAATTTTCAACACTTTATATTTAAAATTATTATTTAAACCCTTAAAAGTCAAATATCCAATTCAAGCTAACATATTTGTCCATCATGTGCATGCCACATGGTGTTTAATTGATGTTTCTAATGAATTTCATTAGCAAGCACCAAACTAAGAACTTTTAGCGTTATTATGCCTTAAAATTAACGAAACTGAAAATCAGGGCTTGAATTGGGAAAAACATATCAATGTTAATTAGACCCCATTTTGCAATTTACCCTTTATAAAACCCTCAATCAAAGACGACCACATGCCGGACAAATAGGCGAATCACTCATTAACCATTTACTACGCACTTTAAAAGCGAAGCGTGAACACTCTGAAGGTGAACAACATGCATAGTCAAGGTGAACCACTCGTACTTTAAAGGTGAAGTGAACTGCTCAACCACTATGAGAGATGGAATTCATACTCAAATTTTCAATAAAAAGAGAGAGAGAGGAGAGAAACCAAACAATTGTCGGAATAACAAAAGCAACAACATTTTTATTGGTTGTGGGGGAACATATATATTTATGCTACAAATAAATCTATGAGAGAATAAACTTACCAAAAGAAAATGATCTCAAAATCAATTTTCGCAGGCTGAAATACGAGATAAGTAGATGCGATCACCTGATCACAAAAATAAATGTGTTCAAGTTGAAGTGAGCATTAAGCCATCACTAGAAACAACATAATCCAAAATCTATATAATATATAATAAGAGAGTCTTATACTCAATCCTCATTAAGCCATGTGGATTTATGACGTGGAAAGCCACATGTCATTATTCTATAGGCTTGAGCAAAAGACTCTCATTTAATAAAATTTAATGAATAATTTTCATATTAATTGTTATCCATATTTAAATACATATAGTTAAAGTTATTTAAATTAAAAATATTATCTCAATTAGGGATTGATAGCTTAATGGCTATAGAAATCTAATGGATATATTCATATAAAAAAAACGTTTATATTTTTCATTATGTACAACAAGCAAGTCTAATTTATAGAAAACATTTGAAAACTAAATCTTATCTAAATTTATAAGCAAATATAAGATTATTTGAATTTGGAATTTAATCTCATTAGATTATACGGCTCTAGACAATAGACCTAATCATAATCAAAGCTGTTAACTACACATGATAAATTAGGAAATTCAAATCATTGATAATATCATTTAAATTTTAGATGCTATATTTTTATATCGCATAATCACGAACAAACTAATTGACAGAAAGAAATTTAAAGCTTAAATTTATCTTTGTTTGGTTAATTGTTTATTATGTTATACTATGATGCTGTACTTATGCTCTATGGCTAATCCTTTTTTTCCCATTAATTCGCAGGTAAGGGGAAAGAAAGATCATAATTGTATATTCCAACACGGATGGGATTGCATAGGAAAGAAATGTCTTGTGAGTAATAGCACCAGATTAATTACTTATTACTCAATCATTTTGCGCATTTTAAATTTAACTATCATTTTTGCCCATATATATCATAGTATTCACCGTTAAAGGATACTCTACGTACATAGAGTTGGATGGCATACATACTCAACGACCGCTGCTTTGTATTCTCTTTTTTATGTGAGTTGTGAGTCACTTCATCCGTCTCAAAATGATAGTCTCATTTTCATTTTTTGTTTATCTCGAAAAGTTAGTTTCATTTCCAACATTGAAGGTTCAAAACTATTAAATTTCCAATTTTTTTTAATGTAAACCGTAAAATGTTTGAAATTAAATATCAAATTAGACTATCATTTTCTCTTTACACATATTTTAGCTTCAATTCAATTAGCATGTGGAGCTACGTTTATATATGCACTTAGCCAATTAAATACTAAAAACTTTTCCTATTGTGAAATGTGTTTGGTATTGTTTTTCAAACTAAACTCATGAATGATCTTTGTACTCTTTGTATAGAACGGATGGGCGGATGTGTTTTTTTTTTTTTTTGTGGGGGTGGTGGGGGTAACAAATTATCTTTTCATATGTTCATCAATTTTAATTTTGTTAAAGGGTTTCATTTAAATTCATGAAGGTTAATACACACGGTTTTCTTTAATTAGAGTGTAGTACAATAGTTTATTTTTATTTTATTTTTAGCATTACTGTTGATTGAAATATTTTAAAAATAATAACCCCCCTCCCATGTATAATTTGAAAGGATGAAGTAAGGTGAATTTTATATTTATTTATTTAAAATAAAAACTGTAATTATATTGAAGGAGATAATACCATGCTCTTAGTTGTTGCTGTTTTTAATTTTTCTTTTAACAAAAAATTGCAATTATTTTTACACCATCCGTCCCTAATATAATGTATATTTTACATCAAATCAATGTATATCTTTTTTTATTGTGTTTTCTGATACTTATACTCAAGGACATAGTAATGAACTCTGACTTATAGGGTATATCTTAATGCGAATCTTAAGTACAAGATCATATTTATTGTACTTCCCACATAAAACACTGTCAATAATATTATCTATACTGTATATAATTACATGCAAACAATTAATTTTATAATTGCTTGAAGTTAAATTAGATTGGCCAATAAAAATCAAAGTCAGTCTTTAAGAATAAAATATCACTTCATAAAACGGTACTTGATAAATTAACAATTTCTATAATATAACCAGTGTTCTAAAAGACCCCCGTCCAGGCCGCCTAGGCCCCGCTTAGGTGCTAGGCGTTCATGAAACGCCTAGGTCCCGTCTAAGATATTATAGTTATCTCTGAATCTTTGACTAAATTTTTTATCAAAATTTGTTTATCCTCTTGAGATTTTAAGAATTTCTAAATGAGATGACTTTTTATGTTATACCAATAATATATTTTTCAGAATTTGATATTATATACTCCCTCCGTTCTGGGTAAGTTGCAACATGGAAGGGGAAGCACAAAAATTAAGAAAAGAAAATAATGAGTGGTTGGGAGGAAGAGAGAGAATGAGTAGAGGATTATAAAAGTAATAAAAAGTTTCCTTATTTGGCATTGTTGCAACTTAAGTGGAATGCCCAAAATGGCAAATTGTTGCAACTTACCCGGAATGGAGGGAGTATATATATATATATATATATATATATATATATATATATATATATGTATATATATATATATATAAGAATTTCTAATGAGATTACTTTTTATGTTATACCAATAATTGTTGGAACAATTCTTTATATTCCTGAATGCCACGCTCATTTCAGAATAAGATTGAGGAAGAAGAAGATGAAGGCGGAAGCGTAATACCTGATGAATCCATAATGATGTTGTAGGGAGAACAAGAAGAAGAAGAAGAAAAAATTAAGGGGACGGAGTTCTTCTAAATGATGAGTGCCTTTTCTCTCTAATGTCTCTAGCAATATGAAGATTATTTGGGAGAGAAAAATAATGAATGGAGTGATTTTTAGGGTTGATGGAGAACCCTTTATATATGAAACCAATAGGCACCTCATTTAGGGACTACACCCTTTCAACCTTTAGTGATGTTAAATTACCACTTTGCCCATCAAAAATAGATAATATTACATCCAAGAATTCTACACAATATTTACTATTATTTACTACACTTTTATTAACATTATAATCATGATTTTATAAATGGAAGGTCCAAATAACTTGTTTTGCAAGCTATGTTCTAACAATCTCCCATTTGGGTTGCAAAATAAAGTTCTCCCTTTAAAACATAAATATAACACGAATGACAACCCTTATGTGCGCACTCTATTGTCATTCATAACAATCTCATCCATTAGCCATATAAGTATAAGGACTAAAGGGGCAGTCGTTGTAATTGATTCGCAACTAAACCCACAATAATCACATATACAAATCTAACTAAATGACATAGATCAAAAGTGTAGATGTGTAGCATGGAATCATAATGAATATATACATATTCTTCCAACTAGTCCAACTTAACCAAATGAGATCAAAACTTTACATAATAGAACTTATTAATGAATCACAACATAAACTCCCACTAAATTAAATGTTATCAAAATTGTTACACCCATATGAGCAACATGCTCGTGAAACACTAAAGATGATAACGCTTTAGAAAACGGATCCGATAATTATGGGCTTTGTTCCAATAAGTTGTGTTGTTATTTGTTCCTTTTTGTACTCTTTCTTTACAACAAGATACTTAATGTCTAAATACTTAGACTTTGACAAACTCTTGTTAGAGTACTAGACTACTACCTGATTGTCATAATATATCTTAACGGTCTTTCGACACTATTTGACAAATTGTAGTCCTTTATGCAGCCATATAATTTTAACAAATATCGGAATACCAAATGATCTCAAGATTATCCGATTAAAAATAGGCATGTAGATCTTTGTGTTTTGTAAATACTATATCATTCTTTTGGCTACTACTTAATGTTTTTTCTGGATTGCTTTGGTATTGAGCAAGCATCCCAACATTGAATGCAAGACTTACGCATTTATTAAGCTTTCTTACTGCTAATGCAAAGAGAGATATTTTCTATATACTTGGATTCATAATTAACTTTAGGACACTGTTTGAGACTAAGCATGTCTCCTTTAAAATTAGGGGTGTCAAGTGGTTTATAGTTTTGCATGCTATACCTTTTGTAATACCTTTTCTATATAGGCATTTTGTGATAATCCCAAAATACTCCGTGTAAACTCACAATGAACTTGGATTCCTAATACAAAAAGATGCCTCACCAAGAATTTTCATTCCAAAGAAATTTCTTAGTTTCCTTATTAAGGTTTAAAACATTACTAGCAAGCAAATATTACCCACATATAAGACCAAAATTATAATTTTTACTCCCACTGAACTTATGGTATACACAATATTTATCAACATTCATTTCAAAACCAAATGAAAGAATAACTTGATTAATCTTTAAATACCATTAATGAGAAGTTTGCTTAAGTCATAAATGAATTTATCCATATAGATAGTTTTCTCAATGTCTCCATTAAGAAAAGTTCTCTTAATATCCATTTGATGAAGCTTAAGACACAAATTGCTACTAGTGCCATAATAGTTCTAAAAGAGTTTTTAGAAGATACCGGGAAATGTTTCTTTCTTGATAATTAATGCCTTTCTTATGAGTTGAAAAAATCTTTAGCAACTAGATGGGTCTTATATCTTTCAACATTACTTTTGCGAATCCTTTTAGGTCTTAGAGACCCATTTATAGGTTTCACATCTTTAGGTAATGTAAAAAGATCCCAAAAGTTGTTATCTTTCAAAGATTTCAACTCTTTATATATGGTATTAATCTACTTATGAGAATTAGGACTATTAATGGCTTTATGGTAGATGAATGGCTCATCTCCCACTAAACCTACGTGTCCTTAATTTCTCGGTAAGATACATCTCATAATTATCCGGTATTGCAATCCTTCTTACTCTATTGTATCTCTTTAAGGGCACCGGTTCTTACTAATTCTGAGGTTGTTGAATTTCCTTCTTATGATCAACATTTTCATGTTGTTCAATATTTATAGGGAAACCATATTTATTTTGAATTGTATGTTCTTCTTGAATATCAAGTACAAAATTTGAAATCCAATTGAAACTTATGTAAGAGGTGAAGAAATGGATGCCTCTTCTTTTCCAAATTCAAAATATTACACCTAATCTCCCACTAAATTCAACATCCTCAAAGAACCTAGCTTTTCTCGTTTCAAAATGTTCAAATTTTCAGGTTGTAAAATTTATATATCCCCTAGATCTCTCGGCTTACCTCATGAATAACCACTAACAATCTTATGTCTAACTTGCCCTTAGTAGACTTATAAGGTCTACCCTTATGTTAGACAACCCCATAAATGAAGA
This sequence comes from Campanula takesimana, assembly GCA_026119855.1. NCBI lineage: Eukaryota > Viridiplantae > Streptophyta > Magnoliopsida > Asterales > Campanulaceae > Campanula > Campanula takesimana. The sequence continues at coordinate 1,749,487 of JAOWBW010000174.1, read as the reverse complement.
TGATTTAAGGACGTGTTCCTTATTCGTCCTAAAATCATAAAGGGTTTTTATTAGTAGCTTAGAGTGAGCTTTAATGAGAATAAGGGCTGCGGTTTTAATGTATCGCCCATAATGAGTGAGGTAAAAGAAGCACAAAACATGCTTATTACCATTTCCTTAAGGATTTTATCATGTCTCTTGTGTACATCATTCATGCTAGGCGTACCCGGCTTAATGTAGATGGAGACAATCCCACACTCTTCAAAATAGCGAGTAAAAAGGACCTAGACGTTGTTCCCTTTAACAATCATTCCAACCATGATATACTCTATCATGATTGGACCTAATGTTCTTAATAGTCTTTCAAAGTTGATTTCCAACTTTGACCTCATAAGACTTGAAAACGTCTATAACTTGAGTCTTTGCATGAAGTAATAAATGCATCCATATTGAGAGTAGTCATTTATAAACATAATAACTATTGTTGACCTTTCCACGAAGGAATAATGAATGGCCCACAATGTTCATATGTATTAGTTTTAAAGACACTTGATACTCTCGAGAATACTTTACTTGATAACTTTTGCTTTCTAGTTTTGGTTTCATTATTAAGGGACACATTTATTGTTTGAATAATGTCAAGTGAAGAAAGAATACTTGACAAAGTACTAGTGCCAACAACTTTTGGAATTAAAATAGAGATCACACTTATTATTAATGAACAAGAGTGACATTCCTTGTCCAATATTGTGATAAATATCATAATTCCATTTAAATGATGGTACAATAAATATATTATTTAATACAAAATAATACTTAGTACTTAACAATAATTTAAATGATCCTTATGCCTATAACTCTAACCGGATTCCTAGTTTCCATATAGATGAATTTCTTCATCTTTACTAGGTCTTCGATAATTTAGGCAATCCTACTTGATCATCCTTATGTGATTGGTTGCACCAAAATCCAATCACCATGTAAATGTAGGAACTGAAACCAAATTAGCCTTAATACAATACAAACAAGACCAAATGATATACCTCTCACGCCAAGCGTGAGACTTAGGATAATCGAACTTCATGTTAGTAAGGTCCTTGCAAAAGAAACATATTTTTTTTTTATGATCATGAGATGATCCCTTAAGCTTCTTTTTACGTGCAACCACAGTTTCTTTCCCTCTTCTCTTGTCCCATGAGAAAAGGTAGATGCTAAATGAGTACCTTTAGTTCTAAATTATTTTTAACTTATCTTCTTCTTGTGTCATAAGTGAAAGTAATTCATTAATATTTTACTTGTCCTTTTGACATTGATAGGTCACTTCAAAGCAACCAAACCAAGGAAGAAAGATTAAAACTAAATGCACAAGAATATCATCCGATATCCTTAACTTAAGTGCCTTTTCGTTTTGTTAATAGATGAACTATTTCTAAAATGTACTCCCTTAAATTCCCGGTACCCTTTATACCTTATGGAAACAAGTTTCCTCAGGTGTATCAAGGAATGTTTGTAGCATCAATATCCTCGGAGACACCGTCCAAAAGGTCTCCGGGACAATATTCTTTATGATCATTAGGCTTACGCGGTTAGAGCGTGTCACTTCTCAGCACTCAAGCAATAAGAAGAAAAACGGATCCCTTAATGCGAGTTCTATATAGCCCAAGATTATAATTATTTGTTTTCCAAGTTTTATAATTAGTCCCACATTGCAACGGTACTCATAGCAGTAATTACAGATGAAGCAATAAACAAAATTGTTGGAATTTTGAGAACAAGAATGAATACAAAACATAAATAAGAAACTACACAATAAATAATGATTAATTATATCAATGAAATCCATCAACAAGACAATCAACATGACATCAAAACTAATCTTTGGATTGCGAGTTGACTCATAAATGATTACCTTAGGCAACAAGTAATTTGAACTTATATTTTAATAAATACTTAATCTTCCTTTGGGCCGACATAAGCATCTAAGAAAATAACCTAATGTTCATTTTACTTGTTACCACATGAATGCCCAAGTTTAGTCAAATGTCAAGATCTTCTTTGGAAAATTCAAGCCATTCACATATCAACTCAAACATCCAACACTTTACAATTTTAGGGTTTAAATAACGTAAATCACTTAGGCGACAATGTCACGCCCCGGAAATCTTAAAAATCCATAAATATAAAATTTACATAATATACATCTCCAAAATGTAATATACCAAACCGGGCGCGTGAATTCAACTATAAACCAATACCATCAAACAACACCTCAACGAGATTATAACTCGGAGACTAGGAACAAATGCGGAAGCAAGAACAACTATTAACAAAAATACCCAAAGTACAACCGTATATACAACACACTGAACGACTACGAACCCACAATAAAATACATAAAGGCTCCAAAGAGCAACTATCTCAAATACGATCAGCCTGCTCAGAAGATTCCCGCTACAACAGACCTCACAACGCTACCACTTGCTTTCCTGGGGGGGGGGGGGTTAAGGAAAAACAATTTGAAACAAGAAACGGGGTGAGATAAAATCTCAGTAAGTTACTAAATGCATCTACATGGCATAATATCATGCAAATCAACGATATAACTGAGCAAGTAAATCACATAATAACAAATGAGAAAGCTCCCTATCGCCAACTGTCCCATACCAGTTGGAAATAACGACTAACTCATCATGCAACACATAAGACTGAAATAAACACGTAACAAAGGATACTTAGCCAAGGTTTCACCAAACTGATAGAACAATCGCTGCGCAGCTTCAACTGATCAACCAATCAACAGTAGCAGTATAACAACTGAAGAGAACCCTAGTCAGAACCGACCAATCAATCAATCCACCCATTAAATCATCTTCATAGTAGCATAAAAGCTGAAGAGAATACCCCCGGTACCGGAACCAATAACCATAAAAGTGTCACAAAGGACAAGGACCATGACACAAAGTCATGCCCGGTAGCTAGATACATTCACAAAGGAAGCTAACTCATCTCTTCCAAGGCCAATCTGGAAAAGGGTAAAGAAGGGGGCAAAACAATGGTCAACATTATAATGGACTTGGCTTTGCCATTATAATCTTTCCCATCGCCCGATGCAACAAATATGCCAGCTGGGCTTCTAATTAAATGCTAAGTAATAATATTTTAGCATGAATAAACAACTTAAGGTTCCAAAGTAGGGAACCATACCAAATAATCACCATAAAGATGCAACGGTTACTCATGAAGAGATTAACAACAACGATAACAAGAGTTTCTCATGAAGAGCACAACAACAATAAACGGAATTTCTCATAAAGAGCACAACAACGATAAACGGAATTGCTCATAAGGAGCTCAACAACAATGATTATTAGAATATGATAATTCCATAAAGAGGAACCATGCCAGATACATTCCAAAGATGATACCCACAAGTTACCCATAAGGAACACAACCCAAACGGTCGCTCACAAATAGTACAACGACTATAACCCAAAATTATCCTAAACGTTTACTCATAAAGATGTACTAGGACTATGAACTCAACCATCTCATCACACCTGAAATTCCAAAGTAGGAAGTCAGAATGAATACTCCTTAAGGTTAATCAAACCGTAAGTACCCAATTGCCAATTCACGCTTTACCTCCGTCCATAACAAACCAATTCTAAACACCCCAAACGAATCTGAAAGGTTACCCTTATTAGAACATGATCACGACCGGACTAAACCCTACACTTTGGTGTTCAACAACAACCCTCTAGGTACTATAGGACATCGCCTAAAACCTAGACCAAGTCTTACTCGAAAATCAATTCGATTGGAACAATCACGAACACATCATAAGATGCCCAAACATTCCCAAACAATACTTGATCAAATTACATAACACCATTATTCACAAAGGAACCAATTTCAATTACTAAAGAGTTCCACGGTGCCCAACTAAGTCAACTAGAATAGTACTACGGAACCTAGACCAAGACTACACCTTGATCTTAAACCTCAACAATAAGACAACCATTCTGATCTGGAACCATGCGGCCAATAGAACCATTGCGTAGTACTCGAAAAGAGCTTTCCAACGATAGTTTACACGTCTAAAACGGAGTCCGTACGAAGAAGTTATGGTCTCCCGAAGATTGAACGTAAAACGGATAATTTTTATAAAGTGTTCGGCCGGACATTAAGAAAAATCCCTGTTTTAGCTCCGAATTTCACTCCTTTCGTTCCAAAACTTAGGAGTACCTATATATACTTCTATCCTAACATTTAAAGACAAGAAAACTCAATTCATGTGCCTCTAAAACCCAAATAATCCCAAAGTTATTAAAGAACATAAAACTAAATTTCACATCACAAACTTAATCACAAGGGACTCAATTCTATCATTAGAGTGCACTACAATGTTCACTAAGGTCAACTAGAAGGACACCTAAGACTTAGACCAAAACGCATTCTTCAATCACACAAACAAACAAAATGAAAACTTTCAGAGGACTGTGCGGCCGCCCAAACGGGACTGTGCGGTCGCCCAACAAGGCCCTCAACCAAGAACAAAAGCTTTCAGAAAGATGCGCGGTCGCCCATACGTTTTTGGGCGGTCGCCCAATATCCCGGAATTGCCAGAAATCGGGAAGAACAACATGGGTTCTTCCATTTTTAACCCAAAACACATTCCCACCAAAAATCCAACATTCCAACTAGTTTACTAATGTACCAACCCAACTAATAAGTCTAAAAGACTCATACAACAACATTTAACAACCCAAAATCAAGAATCAAGCCCAACATTCATAAATCACCATTTTTAACCCAAAATCCAAATAAATTCCAAATAAATTCTAAACTCATCCAAACTTCAAATATAACACTTCAAACATCATATAAACATGATATGAACATTTTAGCATCAAAATGGGGGAAAAGTAACTTACTTGGATTTTCTCAAAGTTGACGGAATTCAATTCTTTTTGGTTCTACGCGATCCTATCGACGATCTAAACAAGGTTCATGTTTTAAGAAATGAGAAATAATGAGAGGAAGATAATGGAAATGTAGAGAGAAGTGAGAGAGAAAACTTACCCTTTCTTGACAATGGAAGAGATAGAGAGAAATGAGATGGGAGTGGAAGGGAGGATGAAAGTGAGGGAGGTGAGGGGAAAAGAGAGAGTAAGTAGGATGATAAATTAGAATTTACACATAGACCCCCTCCCCTACACACTAACTCAATCATCTTATTTTCCCCACTAACATTTAAGACCCAACACTTCTACACTAGTACAAATGACCCAAATAAAATGCTAGTCATAATTTATTATAACACATAAAATGCACACATAAATTATTAATTAAATAATAATTTAAATGAATAAATGAGCAAATAAATAAATGATAATTATTTATTACTAATAAAATAGAGCCTAGTTTTCTGGTCGTGACAGACAATATTATTTAAACAGTGAATAAAATTATCAAAGCATATAATTAATCAAAAACTTTAAGGTTTGAAAATAATTATGGTTTTCTTCAAGAGGGGAAACAAAATTGTGCAACATCTTGAAAAAGGCAAAAATTCTGTGAATAGTGAATATGCGCGACCGGGCAATGCCTAATACCCGACCGGGCAACGTATAATGCCCGACCGGGCGGAACCAAAGACCCGACCGGGCAAACACATTTAGTCCAACCGGGTGGAACATAGGACCCGACCGGACGGAACATAATACCCGACCGGGCTAAAGCCACCGTTTCATGCATTTTTGCTGCACTTTTTCCATATTTTGTCCCAAAAGGCATGAATAACAAGTAGATCCACATGGTATGTACTTAAAACATAAAACCATGTTATTTAGGATAATTTTGCTTTTAAAATTAATAGAATCAAGTAAGTAGATCCACATGGTATGTACTTAAAACATAAAACCATGTTATGAAGGGATAGTCTAACTTGAACCATTTTAATTTAATGAACAAAACACTTTCAAACCATTTTCTGAATTTTAGATGATGATTATCATTACTCTATGAACGAATTAGAGTCCCTAATCAACATTAAAACTTAATGATTCAACAAGGAAAATGAATCAAATTGAAAGTACAAAACTTTCTCAAAGAAGAACCCAAACTTAAACCAAAATGAACGGGGCTCTGATACCAATTGTTGGAGCAATTCTTTATATCCCTGAATGCCACGCTCATTTCAGAATAAGATTGAGGAAGAAGAAGATGAAGGCGGAAGCGTAATACCTGATGAATCCATAATGATGTTGTAGGGAGAACAAGAAGAAGAAGAAAAAAAAATTAAGGGGACGGAGTTCTTCTAAATGATGAGTGCCTTTTCTCTCTAATGTCTCTAGCAATATGAAGATTATTTGGGAGAGAAAAATAATGAATGAAGTGATTTCTAGGGTTGATGGAGAACCCTTTATATATGAAACCAATAGGCACCTCATTTAGGGACTACACCCTTTCAACCTTTAGTGATGTTAAATTACCACTCTGCCCATCAAAAATAGGTAATATTACATCCAGGAATTCTACACAATATTTACTATTATTTACTACACTTTATATTAACATTATAATCATGATTTTATAAATGGAAGGTCCAAATAACTTGTTTTGCAAGCCATGTTCTAACAATAATATATTTTCAGAATTTGATATTATATATATACTCCCTCCGTCCCAATTTAAAGTTCTTAATTTGACTTTGCACGGAGATTAAGAAAAAGTAAATGTTGTGAGTATGAAAAGTAAATTGGGAGAGAGAAAGTGGGTTGGGAGTTTTTGTTGTGAGAATGACAAGTGGGTCCCACTTTTTATTTTAGGTAATAAAACAAAGTAAGAACCTTAAATTGGGACAAACTAAAAAGGAAAGTAAGAACCTTAAAGCGGGGCATAGGGATATATATATATATATATATATATATATATATATATATATGTGTGTGTGTGTGTGTGTGTGTGTGTGTGTGTGTGTGTGTGTGAAATATTGGCCAACTTTCAAATGGATTGATCAAAATAAAAATTTGGGACATCTTTTATTAGGAGCGAGAGAATAGTATTTTTCGGCATCAGCTGAGCCTATATAAATATTAGTTATTTTAATAAATTAATAGGATAATGATATTTAATTCTTTATTAAAATTAGATTAACAAAAATACACATAGAACCTAATACTAATTATATACTGTATGATTTACCAAGTTTGCTAGACTTCAGACTTATTACAAATACGTACTAAATGAAAACTTAATCTATTTTCACTCACTAAATGGAAGAAATAAACCTACGTTGGAATGAGAATATGAATCATGAGCAAATACAATTAGGCTCCGTTTGTTTCACGTAAAATCACTTCCGAAAAATGTGTTCATTATTTTTCGGTGTTTGGTAATCCTAAGAAAACATGCCAACGGAATTCGTTTTACGGGTCAATGGAAAATAGATTGTTTAAGGAGGAAAACCACTTACCGACTACGAGGTCGGTATTTTTGATTTTCCGAACGTCTCTCGACCTCCCGTCTCTCACGTCTTTCGTGTCTCTATCCAGTTAAACACTCACCTTCTCTTCCTGACTTCTTCATGCTATTCCAGATTTCTCCGTTCTCTTCCCTATTCTTTATTGATTAACGTTTCTTTCAGATCTGCATTCCCAAAATCATTAGAGTTTTCAATTTTTTCTTCAGTAGGGTTTTTTAAGCTTTCAAAATTTCTTTCCATTTTTTTTTTCTTCAGATTTCTCCATTATCTTCCCTATTATGTAATTCGTACTTTCTCTCTCTGGAAATCATTTCAGTCAGAAGTGAAAGCAAGAGAACATGAACAAGTATACCGAAATTCTCTTCAATTTTGATGTAATCGTCTCCGCCAAATTGAATTGTTCTATTTGAATTTGATTGTGGTGGGTTTAATTTTGTTTAATTTTGGTGATAGAAACCCTAATTTTGATCTTATATATGATGTTGTTTACCAACCCAACCCCAACCCTACCCACTTCTCCCGTCAAATATTTTTTTCTCATATTAAATTATTTTTCTCATATGAAAATATTTTTCGGAAAATATTTTCCTTGCATTTACCAAAAAACCGAAAACATGTTTGTGTTATTTTCCGGAAAACATTTTCATTTTCCGAAAAACATTTTTCGGGAAGTCATTTTCCCTAAATTGTTTTACGCGAAACAAACGGAGCCTTAGTGTGCATAATTTTCCTTACTTGACACCCTCACTATTATACACAAACGTTGAATGATTCAATCAACTTTACATCGCCTAATACTTTGATAAAAGGTCCCTACAAGTTACACTATCAAGTAAGATAGAAAAATGGAGTTACACATATGAAGAGAGGGAAATTAAGGAAGGGATGGCGATGGTACAAGCGCTTAACAGAGTCAAATTTTACTTGAAATGGGAAATTAATATATTTACAAAAATGGTACTAAACTACGGGGGTAAATTTTTATTTTAGTTTTCTTGATAGAAATGGGAGAATATTTTTATTTATTGCAATCAAACCTCAAGTTTTAATAATATTCCCAAATAGTTAAACAACTATTTCTAAGGCGGTTAGAATATATTGAAAAACCAATCACAAAGGTTGCAAATAACTGCAAACAAGAATAACTCTTATGCAAACATTTATGGAAAGACATGCCGTAAGAGGTTTAATGAGTTCAAAAGGCCGATTAATCATGACAAGTATTTACATCCTTGCAACAATTGTAGGTTTTTTCTTATCTTACGGTAAGAGTGACTATATTAGGTTTTTAACTTAGATAAACACGTACGTAAAGCTTTAAGACCATGACACTAATGTGGATTAGTCAAGGAAAGGAAAGAATCCGAGCATCCATGGTGGTGGGGATACCACCGAAAAAAGTACATCATCTTTTTGAATTATATTAATATAAATAAATTACCCTTTGATATATAATAAGGCAATGAAGCATTTTATCATATACCAAAGATACCATTTTACTTCGCCAGATAATTTTAAAATAAAGGGGATTCTTCATAATTCAAATCCAACAAAACAAACACGAATAAACTTATGCAGCATACAAAAACTGCAATATTTACCGGAAGGAAGCCAATTTTATTTTAGAATATTCAAAGGGAAATTGATTATTCCCCGTTTCAAAATAAATATCTATTAATATCTATTTATATTTAAAGGACTTTAGATGTGAGAAATTTTAATAGTAAAAATGTAATAATATTATTTCTATATATTTTTACCTATTTTAAAAACAAATCTCAATTATAAATCTTATTTAACTAATTTACTATGTCCGTCGAATATCGACGGGTCACAAACTAGTTTATAATAAAAAACACAAAATCCAACTGCTTAGTCCTTCCATAAATATTATAACAATACTAGAAAATGTCATGATCATAGTTTGAAACAAAATCCAACAATACTAATAGTAAATATCATGAATGCAACAAGTCAGCAACAATTGCAATTGTTTTTAATGCCAAAACACAATCTTCAAATTAAACACATAGTTGTTATGCATTTTTATTATGTACATCTTACATGATAAATTCAATATTAAAGTAGCTAACATCTGGAAGAAGAGGATAAGAAATCGTACTTGAGACCAGAGTGAGTCTCTGACCGGCTGGAGAAGAGAAGAAGAAGGGAGTCGTCGCCTCGTCGCTGTCGGTGTGGGAGAGGAACGAGTGCGGACTGCGGAGTGTCTGAGTGAGAGTAGTCTTTGGCTAGGGATAATTCAATAACGATTTGCGATAAACAGTAAACACTAAACAGTAAAAGGGGCATTCGTTTTTGGAGAGGTAACGGAGTTGGACTTAGCCACTTGGGATGGCTTGCTTTAGTTGGGAATTAGGATTCAACTTGGGGTTGAAATAAATGCAGGACGTCCTGTCCCATCCCGCTTTGTCCCGCGTCCCAAACGGGATGTCCCAAATAGTCCCGCATTCATACGAGCTTAGAATATACTATTTCGTCCCGTCCCATTTGTATAGCGGGACGTCTCGACAGAACGGTCTCAAATTGATGGCTCTACACACACGTTATCTATAGGTAAGCACCACCTCTGCCACTAGGGCTATGATTAACATATTCCATAGGAAATCATCATCGCGTTTAAAATCCTGGAGTGCTTTGCCAACCCATGTAGAGGTGGATCTGACTTCATTACAACAATAAACAATCATAAAGAGCATTTCAAGCATCTCTTTTAATGAGGATGACTATTAAATAAACCCATCACCGAAGACATGATGGCCCCGATAAAAGGTCGCAGCCTAGGAACACTTGTTTAGCCGAAGCTGGTGGTTGTTGGTCGTGAAATGATCTCAAACTACTTCATCTGTACTAGGGTTGTGAATTATCTCAAAAGGGTCACAGTTAAGAGGATTTAGGTCTACTTTAAAGGCTGCAACAATTTATAGTGAGGTTAAGGCGGTAGAGACAGTGGTCGAAAGGTCGTAAGACTTTGTTTGACCAACGCTAGTTGCTTAGGGGATCATTACATAATGATAGTGAGGGGTCAGTGATAATGATGGGAGTAGATGTGGCCATGACAATATAAAGTGAGTTTCATTTTTCAAGACACATGTGTAAGTTTGGAATTAATAAACATCCTTAAACTAACCAATGTCTTTCGTAGAATACTACTTATCATTCCTATAGATCTAAAACATTTTTAAATACTCCTTGTCGTATTAATAATAGGGGAATATTTGAAGGATCTTAGGGAATAACCTTAAAAAGAACCAAAAAAAAAACAAATTTCTTAACCCCATCTTTCGGCAATGGGATATATTATGTGATTATATCGTCACACGCGACCTCTTTTGCAGTAAAATTTGGAAATTCCTTATCCGTATTGCGAGCACATGTAACCCCTTTCTCTTTCTCTCATACACGTCAATTTGATCTGAGTGTGATCTTATTTTCAAGGTCGGAGAGAGATCTCATATAGATTGATGTGTATCGCCATCGCTAATCCCCCTCAAAGACTGACCATTGCAGGTTTTTGTTTAAGACAAATCTTTCTAAGAGAGTGGCAGAGGAAGAATGAAGAGATAGGGGTGGTGGTTGTGAGAAAGAAGATAGAGAGAACGCGGGTAAGAGGAAAGAAGTGGAGAAGGTTGGTGGAGGGAGCAGGCTAAAAGCGAGCGCGAGAGAGCGAGCGAGAGAGAGAGAGAGAGAGAGAGAGAGAGAGAGAGAGAGAGAGAGAGAATTTTTGAGAGATAATGTTCTAAGATCATATGGGCGTATTTTTAAGTTTTGTTGGGATAAATGGTAATTTCGGCATTTTCAAAAATTACAAACCTCATTAGGGTATTTGTAAGAATTTAATTAGACCCAATGCATTAGATAGGAATACACCAAAAATTCTTATCCTTTTTAAGAATTTAAAAGTATATGAGCGACTCTAGGGAAATAAACACTAAATGAAATGAAATAGAAAAGACCCAATATCTGAACCCTAGCTGTAAATTCCTCATCCCTCCCGTTGCGAGCACACGCAACCTCTTTTGCTCATCGCCCGCGACGGTTCCGATCGGAGTGTATTCCGGCGAAAATCGTAGAGATATGTCGGACAGGTTGACCCGTATCGCCATCGTCAGTTCCGATAGGTGCAAGCCGAAGAAGTGTCGCCAGGAGTGCAAAAAAAGCTGTCCTGTTGTCAAAACTGGTATCTTTTGTTTGTTTTCGATTTTCCGATTTCAATTGAATACAGTGAATCTCATTAGTTTTTGGTTATTTACTGGCGATCGTTTATCATGCAGCTGGATTTTATTGCTTGATTTTCACTTTGCAATTTGGAAATAATCGGAGTTTTATCTTTTTTTTTTTTTTTTTTTTTTTTTGTAGAAATACATTTTTTAGTTCAGAGAATGTTCTTTTTGTTATTTTTAATTGGTTAACATCTCCTTTTGGTTATGGGTTCACTAGTAGAAAATGGGGTTTATGAATCTATAAAGGAATTATTTGGTTTACATATCACTGATGTGCTTGGTTTACATATCACTGATGTGTACACATCAAATGTGAATTGGCTAATTTATCTCAGTTGGTCTAGGACTAGCCACTTTTACCGTCATGCAGTTTTCTTTCTGGTCAATCCAAACTTCGGGTAGTTACGTCCTTCAAATCTGAACCTATTAAGAGTGATCCGGGGCGGACCCAAGGTTGCATAAAGGTGTGCCGGTGATCCCCTCTAACCAAAGAATGTGTGTAGTATGGTGGTTAAGTTGTTGGGAATTTGAGCAAGAGGTAGTGGTTCTAGCCTCATGTCATGCATTAATTTTTTTCGTATGGAGTTTTATAGTGCATTTGTGCATCCCCTCACAATTTGTGCACCCCCTACAAAATACTCTAGGTCCGCCTCTGAGAACGATCCGATTTAATTTTGGAATTAGGTTTGTTTTGTTTATGAATCAAACTCACATTGAGTTGAGTATCGGGTAGATTGACTCGTTTAACCATATTACCCTATCGACAGATCAGAATACAGAAAGAGGATTATAAATTGTCTATTTCTACTCTTCTTAGCAGGCATGTTTTTACACTGGTTAGGATTTGTTTGTATTAAGTTGACAGAATTTCCAGTTTTGTGATGCTATTTTCTTAAACCTATGTTTCATGTTTTTCCAAGTTTGTCACGGCATGTTTCATTTGGGTTTGTCAGGTGTACAGTTTTTCTAAGTTATTATTTCAGTTATACGAGGAAAGAATTTGAGATTCAACTGCTAATATTATGAAATTGAAGCTCCATTGTTTCAGAGATATTTTTTGTCTTTCACATAAGTTCCAATTGACCTATTTATTTTCTGGGAGAAATATCATTCCTTTTTATTTTGTTAAGGATGCGACTTACATGTTGCAGGCACACGTGCCTTGCACTTTGGCATGCAGTCCTGCTAAACTGCTACCTAATTTTTTGCTAGACATGAACCATGTAGTTGTACCCATTACCAACTACTTTTTGCAGAGTTACGGACCCGGAACCGCTCCACCCATTTCGCTGCACCCCTCCACCCAACGACTCCGATCAAGGCTACATAGGCGAGCGGTTTGGGTGTGCGGCTAAGATGATTTCAATTTTTTGTGGGTCCCACCGAGTTCGGACGCATCTCAACCGTTGGGTGGAGCTAAAATGAGGTGGCTCCAATCGGAACCATTGGGTGGAGCTAACCGCTCGGTGCAGCGGTTCGAAATCCGCAGAGTTACAGCAGGATTTTGGTTTGACTGTGACCATATACAAAGATATCCAGGTTAATGTTATGGATGTGTAAATTAAGAATGTTATGGATGTGTAAATTAAGAATGTGGGTGGTGAAAAACAGGTTTTCGTGAGGTGAAAAACAGGTTTTCGTGAGCGTCTGAATGAATCATTTCAGAGGTGTTTAGGGATTACACAACTATCAAAAGCTTTGTAAGCCTAGGGGCTCAACACTCCACAGTATTATTACTTTCATCAGATTTATAGGTACTTATGTGCTACCGTAACCATAATTTCACAACCAGGAATTGAGCACATAAGTTATTGTCGATCAACTGTGCCAGACCTATAAATTATAATCAGAAAAGAAACGAGCACTACCTGGATCTCATAAAAGTTTCAAGGATATGATTCTTTCCTTGAAATCCGAGGGCTCTGCGGTCAAAAAATTCACCACAGTGCTAAAGCCTTGCAGCATCGCATCCTCTTCCGGAACCTCTTGCGCACAATTGCATGCAAGAAGCTTTAGACTCTGGACTTGGGCCTTTCCAGTCATCAGGAACAGTTGGTTCCAGCTTCCAACAAGTTGGAGCAGCACCAACACCAGCACCATACTGGAGGAACAATTGATCACAGGACTGTTCCGGATTCTTACACATTACAGACCAATAGGAGAAAATCTTCCTAGACCTCGCATTTGTGAGATATAGATAGTGTTAGGCTCATTTGTGAGATATAGGTAGTGTTAGGCTCATTTGTGAGAAAATCTTGAATGGGAGGATAGCTTTCTGAACTGAACTAAAGATGAAACCAGGAAGAGAAAAAAAAAATTCAATAATGAATCCAGTGTGATAAGAAGGACCACTCGAAAGACCAAACTAGGTGGACCTTGGTTGATAGATCTACAAAATATGGGAGCAGTACTAAGAATAGCAGGGTTTTATCAGCTTCGTGATCATCAATGTGTCGAAGTTATTGAAATTTTCAGGAAAGTACCCACCTATGTTCACAACAAAGATAGTGGATTGGATCCAAATCAGCGAAGTTGTGGTGAAATAATTGGAGAAAGCAATTTGTAGAGACTTATGCCCCACCAACAAATCATCCCCAAAATGAATCTGAATCGTTATCACTGACCTGAGATGGGTGAATGACTGAAATGGTATGGGGACTTGCTTACATAGATGACTGAATCTTCGAGGACTTCTGTAAGAAACAGAAACACCAAAGTTTCATCCCACCCATTGTTATCCAAGCAGCTATTACGTCCGTGGAATGGAATTTTCACTCAACTTATCCAAATTAAAACTGAGTGATGACGCCAGTGAGCATTTATAAGAGTAACATCTTAACCTACTTATGACACAAAATAGTACTTGACATCAATTAGGTTTATTGGATAATTAGTTGAGCATGCATGCAATATTTTCTGTAGCCTCTTTACTTCTATATGCTGTTGCCTTGCAAATAATCACAAGCTCTTGTTTCTATTAAAGTAAGCCTTAAAATATTGATGTTGAGATACTTTCTATGTATATGCATCCTTTTGACTTGCTTCATATTGAAATGGTCAATAAGCTGAATTACATTTGGGTTCTTAGGCTCTGAAATGTTCTGGCCTTTGTGGAATATCCTTTTCCATGGACACTTTCCTTTCTCCATACGCATGGTCCATGTTCTGCATTCTGTGAGATTTTAATTTTGAGGAGGAATTGTTATGCCCTAGCTAGGCCTAGGACAGCTTGGCTTCTTAAAAATCATTGTAGCATGGTAACTTGATATCCAGACGCTTGTTGCTCAGATGACCAACTAATGTAGCCTGAGTCTGTCATCAAGTCTATGTTAACCAATAAATTTACCCTATTTTCTAGAACTGTACTTATATTCTGAATGTATCTTTATGTACTTTTACTATGCCTTTGCGTTGATAATATAAGTAGCATATTAGATTTATCAAAGAAAATTTAGGTGATGTTCGATCCATAAGAAAGGAAGATATAGAAAATAAGTAGCGATTCCTAGCCGAAGGTCCGAGAAAGAGAGGAATGAGAACAAACTTATATACACGACACGACCTGGGTATGAGTATGGATGTGGCTATTTTACACCACTTTTATTGTAAAATCTTTAGTTTTGGAGGATCCAGCACTCGGATCCGTATACGTTGTCACACACTCTTACCCGAGTCGGAGCATCATAGCATACAAGAGGCAAAAGTCTCTTAAGCAAGAAGGGATATGACGCGGGAAAGCTCCTGAACATCATTTCGTCATACTAATGCCTATCTGTGTAAATTTTGGTTCTTAGGCAAGCGAATTTCTATTTACTTGCATGTCGAGAAGAGCAAGTTTAGTTGCTTAAAGATTCTGAGATATAAAAATATTGCCCGAACCTCAAAAACTGTATCTTTTGTTGCTGTATACCTTAAGTGGTTTGGTTGATTGTGATCGCCATTTATGATCTTTTCCTTTTTTGCAGGTAAATTATGCATTGAGGTCACTTCCGCTGCCAAGATTGCTTATATCTCTGAGGAGTTGTGCATAGGGTGTGGTATATGTGTTAAGGTTTGTAGCCTTTAGAATATCCTCTTGCCAAGTACTCTTTCACTAAGAAGTTGCCACCCTCCAACAGTCATTGATATTCCTTTTATGCAGAAATGCCCATTTGAAGCAATTCAGATCATCAATTTACCTAAAGATCTGGACAAGGAAACAACTCATCGTTATGGCTCTAACACCTTCAAATTACATAGGTTCGTTTTCTGTACTATTGACTTTTTTCCCTTTGTACATCATAAATGAAGATGAGAATATTTGCAATGACAGGTTACCGGTCCCGAGGCCTGGGCAAGTTCTAGGATTGGTTGGAACAAACGGCATTGGAAAGTCAACTGCTCTTAAAGTTTTGGCTGGGAAATTGAAACCCAATTTGGGTCGCTTTAATGTAATTTGCTTGCCCATTTGTTGGTTTCATTTTTTTTTTATGCAAACATGTCTGTAACCTAGATTAAATTGTTATTTTATTTCAGAATCCTCCAGATTGGCAGGAAATCCTGACACACTTTCGAGGGTCGGAGTTACAAAACTATTTTACTCGTATTCTTGAAGATAATTTGAAGGTAAATGGTCTATGTTGTTTTGACTAAGGGTTCATTTATCAACTCGTGCTGGCTTGCTGTTTAGTACTGGAAAAGTGAGCCTTTTATCAAGTATTGCTTCCATGGCAATATGAGCGTCATTTGAGTTTCATTAGAAATGAGTCATATGTCGTTAATTGAATCCATCTAGCATATAATTTCATCTATTGTTGTTTCATTAGTATCCATGCTTTTACAAGCATTTCTTTTATTGCGGTTGAGGTAGTAGGTTCTCTTTGTTCTCGATCTCATTGATATGATTTTGTGTGGGCTTGATTCTATAATCTAAAAAAAAATATGTGTTTGTCTTATACTTAATTATGGATGCAAGATTAGTCTGTAGCATTTTTATAGTTGATGTCAATACTTAGTCTACATGAATGGAGAGTAAGTCCAACAATTTTTATATGATTCAAACACAAGTTACTGCTTGTATTTTTTTATAGTTAATGTTAATCATTTTAGGACTAAGGCTTTGTTGTTGTTGTTATCGGGAATCATATCAACTTACGAAACATGATAGTGTTGGAGGTCTATCTTATAGCCTTAATCCTTTCGACTTTGAGGTGTAACTCATTTTCTTAATGGAATACTCCTCCGTCCCATTGGAAAGTTCCCATTTCTTTTTGGGAACGGGATTAAGGAAAAGTGTTATTAAAAGGTGTTGCGAGTATGGAGAGAGAAAATGGGGTAGGGAATAAATAGTAAATGGATATTTATTATGAGTATGGCAAGTGGGTCCCCACTATTAAAGAAGTATTATAAAATTTCTTTCTTCGGAAAGCGGGACTTTCCAATGGACACCCAAAATGGCAAAATGGGAACTTTCCAACTGGACGGAGGGAGTTTATCTTATGTACGCTCACTGCTATTACCTTTCGATAGTTGGTGGTAGGGGTGGCAATTGGATTCAGTTAGGTTTACCCGGGTGTTTGTGTTGGATGCTTTAAACTAGTGTATAATTTTAATTGTAGAAAAACTTAAAGCATCCCAAAAAATCACCTGTGTAAACCTTAATGAACCCGATTGCCATCGTAATTGCTGGTAGTCCTGACTATTAAGCATGGCCCATCCAGAGGTTAGTGAGTTGACGTTGGACTAATAACCACTGTTCCAACTTCGATGCTGGACTTTGTGACTTCTTATATCTTTTTGTTGTGCGGATTCAGTATGTTGGAATGTTAATGTGTTGCTTTTTGGGAGATCGTTGAGTTTAATGCGCCCCCCCCCCCCCCCCCCCGACCTGAAATTCAGTGATTAGGAAGAGCCGTAGGAGTTTGAATAGAACGATGGAAGCTTTCTTCTATGTTTTCTACTAATCTAGATGCTAATATCTGCAAGTAGGGTCATCACCCACGTCCACCATTCCCCTTTTCTTAACATTTTTGTCTTCAATTGATTAGGCAATCATCAAACCCCAGTATGTTGATCATATTCCAAAAGCAGTGCAAGGGAATGTTGGCCAAGTGCTCGATCAAAAAGATGAGAGAGAAGCGAAAGAAGAACTTTGCCGTGACCTTGAGCTGAATCAGGTTATTGACCGTAATGTTGGGGATCTATCAGGTGGTGAACTTCAGAGGTTTGCTATTGCTGTTGTCGCGATACAGCGTGCTGAGATATACATGTTTGATGAGCCCTCAAGTTATCTTGATGTGAAACAAAGGCTCAAAGCTGCCCAAGTTATCAGATCATTGCTCGGGCCTACTAGGTTTATTCTTTTACCATCTACTCACTTTGTCCCGGAAATATAGTCTCACTTTGACTTTTATGGCCAACTCAATCGAACTTTGACTGTACTTTTATGAAAATCTTATTATCTATATACAGTTTTTAAATTGTTATTGTTAGTATTCTATATCTTTCCAGGACGGTGTGAGTATGTTTTTAATGGTCATTTGATCACTTGATTTAGTCTTGATAGAGATGCATTTTTACTTACGATGCTTTCTTTACCAGCTACGTCATTGTTGTTGAGCATGATTTAAGTGTGCTAGATTACCTATCAGACTTCATTTGCTGCCTATATGGGAAGCCTGGTGCATATGGTGTGGTAACGCTTCCTTTCTCTGTTAGAGAAGGAATCAATATCTTTTTGGCTGGTTTTGTGCCAACAGAAAATCTTCGGTTCCGTGACGAATCTCTTACTTTCAAGGTAAATTCATCATACAGTAAACTGAGTTCTGTCATTGTGCACTTTAGCGGCAATATAATTAACTCTGTTTTGTGTCTCTCTCTCTCTCTCTCTCTCTCTCTCATTCAAAAAAGGTTGCTGAGACACCACAAGAAAGTGCCGAGGAAATTGAAACATATGCACGATATAGGTACCCAACTATGACTAAAACTCAGGGTGGTTTCAGACTTAAGGTGTCTGAGGGTGAATTTACTGATTCTCAAATCATTGTAATGCTTGGTGAGAATGGGACAGGGAAGACAACATTCATCCGTATGCTGGTATGGCATTTCCTTATCCTTTTTTTTTTTGTTCTATTTTTTCCGATAATTACATTTGTTCTGTTGGTGCATATCACTCATTTTGAAAGGTTGTATAATCATCAAAAACTAGGCTGGTTTGCTGAAGCCTGATTCAGTTGAAGAATCTGATGTGGAGATACCTGAGTTTAATGTCTCTTACAAGCCCCAGAAGATCAGCCCAAAGTTTCAACATACTGTCAGGCACTTGTTACATCAAAAGATTCGTGATTCTTATATGCACCCTCAGTTTGTCTCGGATGTTATGAAACCTCTTCTTATTGAACAACTAATGGATCAAGAAGTTGTGAATCTTTCTGGTGGAGAATTACAAAGGGTTGCATTATGCCTGTGCCTTGGGAAGGTAATTTCTTCTTGAGTTCTATCGCGTCATTGATTGCATAAGTAGTTGAGCAGTCAAGCGTGTATTAACATACCAAAGTGAGTTGGTGCTTTTTTCTTCTTTTTGTCCTTTGCATCTAATCCTGATAATCTTGAAATTTTGTAGTTAGCCTAGTCTACTGTCTTTACGGCTCCAGTCAACTTACATAATGCATTAATATCTGTGATATAACCACATAAATCATTCTCTCTTTGCAATTCTCTTTGCGACCATCACAAGATTCTCAGATGATTGACACTCATTTCTTCCATTATTATTACTATCATCGTCAGTGTTAGGGTTCCGTTATCTTTACCACAGTCAGTTTGCTATGTTGTATTTGTATACTCCCTCCGTCCCACTCCCAGCTCAACGCTTACTGTTGAGCTGCGTTGAGCACAGAAATGAAGGCGTCAATATATATATTTAAAAATATTGTCAGTGGAAAAGGGGTTGTGTATGATAAGGGGGACCCACAGTATGACAAGTGGGGTAAGGTAAATATAATAATAATAACAATAATAAAAGTTGTTAATTTTAGGAAGTGGAACTTAATCAATGACAACCCCCAAAAAGGAGAGTGCACATTGTGCTTGGATGGAGGGAGCATTTCTCATTTCGCAACCATCTCAAGCAATTTCTTTTATATTATCCCCTAATTGGATTACCTTATGGGTTCTCAATCTCCTTTCATTGCAACTGTGTTCACTACTCTTCCAATTTAGGATACATAGCATATAACAGAAAGTCGTGTCAATTGAATTACCTCAATAAATGTAACTAGCACCAAAATTCTTTTGTATATGTCATGTCGTTATAATAACACTTCTCGGTCTTATTAATATTAATACTACTACTAATAATAATAATACTAATACTAATAATAATTATACTCCCTCCGTCCCAGTTTAAGGTTCTTACTTTCCTTTTTGGTCAGTCCCAGTTTAAGGTTCTTAGTTGCTTTATTCCATAAATGGCAAAGTATGAACAACCTTTTGGAAATTTTTTGTCCTCATAAAGTTCATTTAATTACAAAAAACCCTTACATTCATAATTTACTTTTCAACCACTTGCTTTATGAATAGTATTTTGGACAATTATATCCTTAACTCCTTAGTTTTTGTTTGACCCATTTTCATTGTTTTTTCATTGGTTTCTTAATAAGCGTGCAAGTCTAACTAAGAACCTTAAACCGGGACGGAGGGAGTAATAATAATGATGATGATAATGATGATGATGATAATAATAATAATAATAATAATAATAATAATAATAATAATAATAATAATAATATTAATTATAATTATAATAACACTTCCAGGAGAGTATCCCTGCTTTCTTCAGCATTGGAGCAAAGCATATATCGTCCTAAGACTAGGAATTGAATGTAAAGCCAATAGCTGGCTACTCCCTCCGTCCCGTACGAAAAGTTACTAAAAGGTTATTAAGACGTAAGGTCAATACGTGACTTGCTTTGTAACGGACAGAAAACAAAATTGCAATAGCTCAATGAAACAATATTTCTTTCTCGGGGATTTGTTTTCTCAACTGACTAGTCCTTGCTATTGCATAAATTTCTACTAGTAGTTATGCATGTTTAGGATGCCTCTCCTAGAATGTTACTGTGCCTCCATTTAATTGCCAATATATGCTTGATAATTTTTCTATGATCTGACATGCCTCCGGGTGTACATTTTCAGCCAGCTGACATTTACCTGATAGATGAACCGAGTGCTTATCTCGACTCTGAGCAGCGTATTGTTGCTTCAAAAGTTATAAAGAGATTTATACTTCATGCCAAGAAGACTGCATTTGTGGTTGAGCATGATTTCATAATGGCAACATATCTGGCAGACAGGGTCATTGTGTACGAAGGCCAGCCGTCAATTGATTGTACTGCAAATGCTCCTCAGTCATTGTTGACCGGAATGAATCTTTTCTTATCAGTAAGTCTTATGGTTACTTTAGCTTCTTTATCTTACATGTTAATCTTCTCGATATGGAGATTGGCAGTTATAAATTGAATTGAAGTAAGCTAAGTTTATCTTTAAGATTTACTGCTTGCTCATATACTCCCTCCGCCCCATTTCAAATTAGACAAAATGAGATAAACGTGAATAATATTAAGGTGTAATGAGTATAGAAAGCGGAGTAGGGGTTGATAGTGGGGTAGGAAATAGTAAGTGAGATAGTTTCTGAAAAATAGCAAAACATTTCCTTTCTGGGCTTGTCTAATTTCCAATTGGACGACCAAAAAAGGAAATTCGTCTAATTTGAAACGGGGTAGAGAGGGAGTATAACTGAAGAAGATTCCTGAGTTGTTTATCTATACAACTTGCAGCTCACAAGAGAGTAGTTTATGCTACTCCAAAATAACTGCCATGTTTTAACAAAAAAATGTTCCAAAATATTTGTCTTTCTGGGCTAAATCTATTCAAATCTCAATTTTATTCTTACATTGAATTTTGTTTTGGATTTCAATTATTGTTCGTATTGAGTGAAGTAAAGTATGAGAGAGAAACAATTACTACGGGTTGATTTAGTACTTTTATGAGGTGTAGTGACAATTAGTACGGGTATATTTAGTACTTGCTTATGCACTCTGCTCAGTTATTTTGCATCCAATCTGTCTTCAACAACTGCCAATTTGTTTTTTTTTTTTTCCAGCATCTGGACATCACATTTAGACGGGACCCAACAAATTTCCGGCCAAGAATCAACAAGCTTGAATCAACCAAGGACAGGGAACAGAAGAATGCTGGATCGTACTATTACTTGGATGACTAAGTGCTGCTCTCTTAATAGGTTACCATTTATCGACCTTGTCCTCTGACAAGCCTACATGGATACTGACGCCAAGGTTATGATATTAGCCAGTTCAAAAAGGGGACGGACGTCTCTCCCTGAGCTGTTCATGTTACTTTACTCTTTCTTTTAATATGTGGGCCCTTGGATTGGCGGAGATCCAGTTTGTCTGTCCGTCCAAGTGAGGTTTATTTATGTACCGGATGTATAATTTTTTGTTGAAACATATTTTGTTTATGGTTTTTTGACCGATTCTGATTGTTCTGAGTATGGTTTTCTGTATTGGAATTAATACTTGGGAGAATTGAGTTGAAACGTTGAGGGGGGTTGTGGAACTAAAAGTTCACATTCAACAGTCTATCTTATAACCTATTTTAGCTTCTCACTTGCTAATAACTTTACTTTTCTTTATGATTATTTATTTATTTATTTAGTTTTTTTTTTTTTTTTTATTGTCTAGGAATTGAATGGATGAATATCTGTGACCTAGAAGTCTCTTTGTTTTGGAAATTTGGTTTATCTTTCTCTAGGGATATTGACCATGTTGAATCATATTGTAATTATTTAGCAATTCAAATCATTGCATTTTATGTTTCGCCTAGCGAGTGTTCAAAGTATAATGGTTAAAATCATTTAAAAAAGCTTAGAGCAAAGTACAATGATTGTTACCCCATCAATAACATAAGTCATACTCCCTCCGTTTCAAAATGATTTTCTGGTTTCACTGTTCATATTGCTTCAGTAGCTATGTTTTGGTTTTGCACTTTTGGTTGAACTTTTTGGGACAATGAGAAATGGCAGATGGGATGATCATTTTTGAGATGGAGAGAGTATTAAAACTAAAAGTTTAATGAAGGTGAGAAAAAAAAAAGATGCAATATACTCCCTCCGTTTCATGTGACTTGAGACCAAAAATTTTGGCACACAAATTAAGGAAAAGTAAGAGAGAAATAGTGGGAGGGGGTGTTTGTGAGTATGAAAAACTAATTAGGAGAGAAAATGAGTGGGAGGAATAGTAAGTTGATTGGTGTTGTGAGTGTAAAAATAAAGTAGGAGAGAGAATGAGTGAGAAGAATAGTAAAGATTCTTTACCATTTTGGACAGTCTCAAGTCACATGGAACAGACGAAAAATGAAATAAGTCTCAAGTGACATGAAACGGAGGGAGTATATTATTATGCCATAGAGAAGAGTATTAGTGAATAATAACTTTCTCAACTCAACTATAAAGCTAGTTGTAAAAACTGCAACATAAAATGGTAGCTTACAATGAACCGAAAACCGGATGCATGAAATGACAATAACCTAATTCCTATGTATAAGCACG
The DNA here is from genome assembly GCA_026119855.1 of Campanula takesimana. NCBI lineage: Eukaryota > Viridiplantae > Streptophyta > Magnoliopsida > Asterales > Campanulaceae > Campanula > Campanula takesimana. Next base: position 1,726,176 of record JAOWBW010000174.1, on the reverse strand, counting down.
AACGCATTTCTCTCATCCAAACAGTGCCTTATCGCTTGTAACAGACCGCGAAATTGTATGGCTGTATTTCTCTTTGTATTCTTTGTATGCTGACAAGTATATAAGTTAAAAGGCTTTATTATTACCAAGGTGGAAGATCATCTTCAGGCTTTTGGGGCGGGACGGGCTTCCAATCAGGCTTCTCGTCCCAATACATGTCATAATATATGTGCCCCGGTGTGTGATCTTCTACGCAACACCATATACCTAAATATCTCTTAACACGATTTCTGAACTTCTCTTCCGTTCCCTGTTTGTATAGACATACAAATACATAAATATTATCAGAATATGGAAAATGAGTGTTATTGTAATACTCCCTCCGTCACAATAATAAATGTCGCATTTGACTTGTCAACGAATGTGCTCTATTTGTTTGTACATCAACTGTACCGTTATAGAACTGCACTAAACCTCTTTCCTTATTTAGAAATGCGACATTTATTTTGGGACGGACCAATAAAGAAAGTGCGACATTAAATGTGGACTGAGGGAGAATTCATTTGAGACTAGAAGCAGAAATGAAAGCTTGCCTTATCAGAGAAACCTTTAAAGGCATCTTGCATTGATGAAAACTGAATTACTTTGTGATCCTTGAATGCCGAGAATACTGTTTTAAACTGTTAACAACAAACATGGGAGATTTTTATAAGGAGGGGAGTCTTCAGGGGTAAAAAGCTTTAAAGCCTGAAAAAGCATGCTCCCTCCGTCCCAAAATGATCTTTCCATTTGACTATTCAATTTTTTTTAAGAATATGAACATTTGCTTTACTAGCCATGTTTTGTTTATGCACTTTTAAGCTCAAATTGTGGAAATGGGAAGAACTTTTTGGGACAATGAAAAATGGCAAATGAGAAGATCATTTGGGGACGGAGGGAGTATATAGTTCGATCATGAAGCTAAGAATTGTTTCTGTAAAAGAGAACATGTTGAAACTTTTGAATCCAACTGAGATTCCTTGGATGAACTACAAGACTAGGCAATTTGAGTATGTGCCACTCACTCCAAAATATTTCACGATATGCATTATAAATACGCAAAATCCATTCATGGCGATAAAAGTGCAATGCTCTTACAGTTTTACCTTGGTAGGCTCTATAATAGTCTCTGATTCTTCATGCTAACCTAAAAACTACTGAATCAATTTCCTTACATTTATCATAAGGGGTTAACTTCATAACATTCCTTTGTTTAGGGTTAGAACAGAAAGAAAATATAAAAAAATTGCGGAATCTGGTACATCTCAATTTTAACAAAAATTGATGTCAAAAGAAGATCAAAGTAGGCTTTTACAAAGTTTGGAAAAACAGAAAATAAATCGAGTACAAGGTACAGGGGAGTTGATCAAGGAAAGGCTAGTAAGAAAGAATAAGACACTCATTCAAAAGATGATCAAGGAAGCTACGCTCGTGAATTTAAAAGAAAGAAACAACAAGGAGATGAAAGCATATACATACGTCATTCTTGCTCTTGAAAAGTCTTTGGATATCATATTGGGACGGAGGGACTAACATTTTGCGCAAAACTGATAGTCTTAATTAGCCAGGTTATGTTGAACAGGCTCACAAAATAGGATATTTTTTTGTGTAATTTCTCGGTCCTGCCTAGCGATTTTTAGAACACTGACCCGGTCATTGTTCAGCCTTTTAACACATTCAGTTAATCCAACACAATATCAAAATATACATTAACCTAATAGTCTCTGCTATTACCATAATTTTTCTTGATATCTCGTAGTTTTTTTTTTTTTTTTTTTTTTTTTCTCTAACCTAACATCTGCATTTAAAGTAAACTGGAAATATAATTTGTTACTAATATCTTTAATAAAAAAAAAAGTGAAGTAACTAGCATCAAAAGTTTACATAATTATAAGCAAATGCCAAGAGCAGGACTTATTAGAAGTTGAATATTTTATCAAGAAAATTAAGATTAAATGTTTTAGAAATCAGAATTACCGTTTGTTCGTTGCTGTGCTTGGGAAACTTCAGTACACCCGGTCTTATTGTAGTGTTTGATGCATAACAATTTTGCGATCCTTCTTGACAAAGTTGTACATCGAGCCATGAATCTTTAACCTTACAGAACAAAGAAACTTCAATGTCAAGTGATCATACACATATTCATACACGTGAAGGCATACTGATTATTGCGCTGAATGGCACTCATAAATAGTACTACCTGCGTAGGCATTAATGGATTGTCAAAGAAAGAATACTCCCTCAAACCGATTCCAGGCCCAAATTCCTCTACGGGCATTTCCTTTAACATGACATTCACCTGCAGTGTGGCACATTATCCATGTAAGGAGAAAAATCACAACAATTTGTTTCGAAATTAAGATGACCAGATCCCAGAAAAAGGGTAGGCAGAACCTCCCTCAAAGTTTCTTTACGCACACACATGCACACAAACATTAACATATTTTTATACTCCCTCTGTCCCTAAATCAATGTCCATTTTCAAGTTTCGTTTTTCCCAAAATGAATGTCCTTATTTGTAAAAAAAATTTGTCGCCAAATGTTTTTTACCAATTGTTTTTTCACTAGTCATTTTATTCTCGCAAAACAAATTGTTTAGAGTGTTGATAACAAGAATATTTATGCATCTTTGCCATTTAGTTGTACGAAATGAAAACATTTTCAGAATGTACCCTAAATGAAATTCGGACATTCATTTAGGGACGGAGGCAGTATTTAATAGAAAATGAAGAGTTCACAGATAACAACGAGAACAAAACAGGATAAGACATTACACCTTACAACCAAAGAAACATAAGCTACCAGCACGAGATGAAATGACATAGACCAACAACAACCAACACCCAAACCTGCTATTTCTAGACTCCAAACAACCAACAAAATGACCATTTTGAGTACAACGCTTCAACTCTAGAGAAAAAAATATTACTTCCTGCGGCCTTGTAATAAGGAAAAAAAAAAAAAATACCCAATTTCACACGGATTAAGAAGTTGGTGAATTAGTCAAGTTATCTTGATTTCATAAAAAATGCCGTACAAGTTAAGATTACTAAAATACCTCTAATTAAATACAAAGTGTTTTTAGTTCAAATGCATATTGAATCTTGGACTATGCATTTTTCTTGAAAAAGATAATAACTATAAGGGTATAATTGGAACAATAGAAAAATCTAAAACTTGTTATTGGTAGTATTGTTGATGGTGTATTAATAACAAGTTTTAGATTTTCATTAGTATAAATAAATCAACCTAAAATTATTGCTCCAAGTTCCTTCGTAGTAATGACAAAAAAAGTAGGAAGATCATTTTGGGACGGAGGTAGTATTAAATAACATTAAAGTGGTGAGTTCTGCTTATATTTGAGGCCAAGAAAATTTCTACCTTTTAGCTTATATATAAGGACAGAGTATCAAATAATTTCACTATCAGAACTATCATTTGATGTAATTATTATTTTGTTAATAGTAATAATAACTGTACAGCTACTATAAAACATGTTCATAAAGATAATACATTCGGAGAAAGCAACATAATGTTAAGAAAAAGCATACATTAAGTCACGAGACTTTTGCATTGGATATCTTGCTGGGAGCTTTTGAATTGCGCCTTTAATCACTAAGGTGATTGATGGACGCACAAGGAATAAGGCCATTTACGAGTAGCTATTCTAATGATTTCTACACTCAGTGCCAATGTACTCCCTCCGTCCCACCTCACTTGAGACCTAAGTGGTGGGCACAATAACTAAGGAAAAAGAATAAAGTAAAGAAAATGTGTGGTAGAAAATGAAGAGAGAGAATGAGTGGGGTAAATAGTAGTGTTGGTTGAATAAATTGAGTGGTGGAAAATGAAGAGAGAGAATGAGTGGTGGGGTAGTTTGAATATAAAATAATAAAAAGATGGCTATTTTGGGGAGTTTCAAGTGAAGTGGGACGGACCAAATGGAAATAAGTCTCAAGTGAGGTGGGATGGAGGGAGTATATTGCATAAATGCAAGTGCAATTTTATGAATCAGCACATGAAATGTATATGCAACATATTTAGCCTACGGTTGCGTCTTCATTTTTGTATTCGTTATTTCGGAGACCTCGTCTATATGTTGAAATGACACCCATGAGTTTTCTCGCAGGAAATACTCGAAGCTGTACTAAAAACAATCTCCACTTATAGAAAGCATTTTATTAAGAGCATATATAGGTTGCCAACAGTGTAAACTTTCGAGACAAGTACCTCAAATACATGATCCAAAGGGCAGATGAATGGTTGCCTAGTCATAGAGCCTTGCAGAACCCCAGGATGCCCAAACCACAACCTATCCAACCTGCACCATAATGGAGGCACAACCTAAAATCACAAGTAAAGAGAAAATTAAATAAAAAAATGTGAAGCAAAGATTGAATAAATTTTATAAGAATTGTAAATCTCTCTTAAGAAGCCAATAGATATTTCTAGAAATGAAGTTTCAGAAAGAAAGAAAAAATCTGTTCCTTGCAATGCAAAAATAATACCCCCTCCGTCCCGGAAAGATAGTCGCTACGTTTATGACTTTATGGTCAACTCAAGTGAACTTTGACCAATACAATTCTAAAAATTGTTTCTCTTAGTTTCTTCCATTAGCAGGTTACTGGTTGCTATATGATTCTACTATCAAATATCATGTCAAGATGAGGAGTGTACTTACCAGTGTCCGATTCAGTATTGAAGCGATTGCAAGCGCTGTCCTTATTTGTTTAATCTGTAAAGACAGTTTATAAATGACTGAGAACTAGTGTCTAAAAGTAGAAAAAACCCTAAAACAATCAAAATAACAGTAACAAAAGAAAATGAAAGAAAAACAGAATTTGCATGAAAAATCATTAGGAAAAGGTTACTAAAAGGCATACTTGATAATTAACAAGAGAGAAGTGTGATTCAATACTATGCTCCCCATCTAGTAACAAGCTTTTTGGTATAGCTGGCTTGAATGTCAAGAAACCTCCTGCTTCACATATACAAAGGATATACAATGTTACATTATTCTAAAGGTGTCTACATATCATGAATACGAAATGTCATGTGGTTCATTGGACAGCATGTCAAGTTTATGTTCTTCAGTCCTATACATTAAGACTATGTATCTCGAACAAGAAAAAATCACACAAAACTTAAGCAGTCTATTTTTGATGCACAAGACTTTATGATTAAGGAGTAGATACGAAAATCATTAGAGGTAGTAGGAAAAAGTTGATCTGAAAAAATGTTGATTCGAGTTCAAAGAGAAAGTCCGTCACCCTAGGGTGGCCACTTGGGCACTGAGTGACCCTTGGTGCCCAGTGTGACAACCAAACAACAACAACAACAACAACAACAACAACAACAACAACAACAATAACAAAGTCTTAATCCCAAAACTATCTGTGGTCGGCTAACATGAATCGACATATGGACTCGTCAAAGCAGATGAGTGAAACAAAGAAAAGAAAAGAGGTGGTAAAATAAGAAAAAATATAAATTGTGAAAGCAAAGAAGATAATTAAATGAAGAGATAACTGTGAAGAAAATCAAGAGAAATAGGAAAATAAAAACATTTGAAAGAAAAGAAATACTCCCTCTGTCCCAGAAAGATAATCCCATTTTGACTTTTTATAGTCAACAAAAATGAACTTTGACCAACCATTGGTGACGATCTCTAATCATTCTAGTGAAATTCTAAAATTTGTAATTGATACATAAAGTGATTTATCAATAACAATTTTTAGGATTTCATTGTGATCATTAAATTGACACTAATGTTTAGTCAAAGTTTATTTTTGTTGACCATAAAAAGTCAAAATGGAACTATCTTTCCAGGACAGAGGGAGTATAAATCAATAATAATAATAATAATAATACTAATAATAATCAACAAATAATAATGATAATAATAGTTAATAATAACAATAATAAACAAATCAGATCAAACCCAATGTGACAACCATAAGACTAGTATTTACATATCAACATATACGTCATAAAAATGCAAGATATCTGACAAGTTTCGAAGCTAACAAAAAACAATGGACTTAGCCCACAACAGAAATGCCATTGTTGGAATGTGCATAGAAAACTGAAAAGACAAAAGTACCTGGTGAATCGTAATATTCTGGTGGATCATAGAAAACGCCAGCCTCTCGTAGGCGATGACGTTTTCCTTCAGTGCCTGCATACTGGAATGTTGTATGTACAGCATATGGCTCCAACCTAAGTTGCTGATACATGGCCTGCAAATATAGAGCACAAAAAAGCTTATATAAGTATACAGTTTGCTCTGCTAAATGTCTCCAAAGAAAAGGTTTTAAGTGCTCAGTATTTCAATTTATTTCTGAAAGTATTAGTTTCTAAAAAAGTAGTCCATCCGTACAAAAATGATCTTCCCACTTTTTCCGCTATTACTACGAGGGAACTTTGAACAATAAATTTAGATTGATTCAATTATACTAATGAAAATCTAAAACATGTTACTTTTATTGGGATAATTAAATCAACTTAAAATTAATGCTCAAAGTTCATTCGTAATAATAGCGAAAAAAGAGGGAAGACCATTTTGGGACAGAGGGAGTATTTCACTAAACAACACACTTGAAAAAGTATAGCCCAAAGTAACCCATTTTTAAATACCCTATTGCCTATAACGAATTTAGGTTTCCACGGAACCTAAAGTTGCTATTGCCAATAGCGAATTTAATCCGAGAAAACCTGACTTCGCTATTGCAACAACCAATTAAACCTAAATTCACTACTGCCACTAGCTTACTGAAAAAAAGTGGATACTTTGGGAAATACTTTTCCAAGTGATCATGTTTGGGGAAATACTTTTAAAAGCAATTTTTTGAGAAAAAAAAGTCTAGTATTTCTGGTCATAATTAGCCAAAAAAACTCATGCAAAGGAACTAAAGCTATAATGTGAACTCTGAGAAAACAGAAGAAGGGAGTACATGTAAAAATTACATGCAGTTTTACCTGTACGAAATAAGTATGCCCGCTACAAAAAATACTTGCAGGCAACAGTCCTAGCTTGAGTGTTCCATCATAGGCATAGGCAAGTTCACTGTCATCATCGACAGAGGGACCCAGCTGCCTGTGTACAAGATCATTGAATCCATTCTGGTCCCATATCTTGTCATCAGCTAGAAGCATCTCCTTCCATTCTTTTGCCAACGTTTTGGCAGATTCTGTTGGCCGCCAGTGAAAAATACCTATGTTATAGGCTGCTCCAACTGTCGAAGCTCATGAAAGAAATTCATTAGAAAAAATATGATTCAAAAGCAGGAGGGTCGGTGTGATATGAGAAAATAAATTTATATAACAGACCCTTATTTTCTCAAGAAAATGGTCTGAAAAGAAATAGTTTCAACCTTAACAGCCACCGAGTTGAAATTCATAAACAATGTTTAGAATTTGACAGCGATAAGATAACGCTTCGAAAGAAGAGGAAGGTTTACGCCGATGTGAGATTATGAGCGTAAGGACCTAGCACTTCTGAAGTTCTGGGCACAACTGAAGTCCCTAATCTGCACTCTAAACATTATCTGGGACATTTAGGTAAATACTTGTTTCTTAACTTGCAAATTTCTTTTGTCAAAAGTGATTTCTCATAACTAGCACATTTAGGTAAATATTTTTTCAACATAGACATTCTGGGACATACTTTATCAAAAACTGGCAGTTCGAGACAAATCCCTAGACACTCCGCTCAATGGTATTGGATGGAGTTAACTTTTAAGACTAACGTAGAATGAATAATTTGAGCGGGGATTGCAAAATTATAGAAGAGAAGTAGAGTGGAGAAAGTGACTTAAATTATGGCCTTTTTCTTTCAGTATGGTACACCACTACTTTCTAAACTCGTTGATTTGCCTTGAATGTTGCTTAATCAATCACTAACATTACCGGTAATTAGTAAAATATTAATATGCGATAACGCTGATCGAAGCTCAAGTAGCAACTTCCAAAAAAGTTTGAAAATACTTTTTTCCGAGGTAAACGTGTGGAATAGATTAAAATAACCAAAGTTCAAAAAAAAACAAATCAAGGTAGAAAACTGAAACCCATATACCCCTATAGAGGTGCAGTTGGGAACTAAAATCTTTCGGGGGAGTAGTATCCACAGCAGCCTAAGTCTTGTTCAGTTAGTTGCAGTCTTGCAGTCCCTCCTGAACCCCAGCATTGTGAATTTGAATTTAGACAAACTTCTTATTAAGACAACATAATATAATTCAACGTTTTCTTATGTTCATGGGCACATTCTTTTCAGTGTTGAGACAAATATGCCACTATACAACAGCTTTGAATGTAGATAGACCCTCTATGGAACTAAAGAGGTAGGACCCGCTTAGGGAGAAAAAATGCAGGAGCTAGGGATAGATAATTACCCAGACCGAAAGGAAAAATATTGACCATTCCATCATCCTTAAGAAAGAGCACCAGAAACTTTTTTTTTCATTTTTATTATTGAGTTCTCACCTTGCTGCCAGATGTCTAATCGGTCATCAGCAACTGTTGGTACAACTGAATCTGTCGATGTTAAGACATCTGCTTCAGGATAGCGTGCAAGATATGGGAGTGGATTCTGTTCAAGGAACATTGACACAATAAAAAAAATGTAGATTCTGATGTTTGAAAAACGTGAACACTAAATGAAAAAGTGAGAGCATTCCTTTATTGACCTTTGTGAATTACAAAGAAATATATTTTCAATATAAAAGTAAGGTGTATAAACGCAAAAGAAAAGGTGGTGGTCGAAGTAAGATCAAGTAAGAGAAAGAACATTCAAAGCGTTGGGATCTTGACATTTATGGTGTGGGTTAGAACATCAATCAAAGATGAATAATACCTACTGATCATGATAAACACGTACGTTTACGTATATAATTACGTGCACCAGTAAAACTCACTGACTATTTATCTATATGTATAATTTCAAAATATAAACCAACGTGTCAAAACAAACTAGGACTTCTAAGTAGGGACGGAGGGAGTACTATGTCTAAAAACATGGCCTGTAGCCATCGAACAGACTCTCCCTGCAGCAATTACTTACAATCGTTTCAATCTTACTGTGCCACCTGAAAAAGGAAAGAAGATAAGCCAGCATACAAGAAAAAGCAGACCTGGCTGAGACTAATTTTCCCCTCCTAAAGAAGTTACAGCTTGTAAGGTATGGTGGAATCTGGCTAAAAATGGACTGGGTATTCACGCTAGCCCATTTCATTAGTGCATTTGGTAGACAGACCAAGAATGAATAGCTCATTGAACAGAGAATGCTCATTCAAGGAGAAAGCTAGAAAGAACACTCCACATCATGGACCATAAATTATCCTTTCATTGGAACCACAGACATGATTTATAAATATCATCCCGTTCCCATTGTGTAGCCAAACAATAGACTAAGAAAGACACCTCTACTCTAACGTTACTTTAATTTCCATTCAATTTGATCAAATCTTGCATACCAGACTTATACTGGCATTCACTCATTAGTTTAACACATAACAACATCCAAAACAAAACCGCCGGTAAAATTTCCCCATGAGGCATAGTCAACAAAAAGTCAATTAGAGAAACACATAATCAATAAAGAAGCATATCATATTAAAATTTAATGACCATGAAACTTGGCAAAGACTCTCTAGAGATTACCTTTAGCAACATCCGAACGAGAGTGAAGAAATCTTATAGTATCATCTAATTTGGTTGAACCGTTAGTATTTTGTTCCTAAGTTTACCAAGTTTTTCACATGAAATATCCCACTAATTTTTAGCTAAGATAAAAAATCATAAAATGCTTTAAAGTCTAGCTTCTCCTAGCTTAAGATGAAAAAACTACAATCTATCATTGCATGTCTGCATCATTAAAACCTTCCTTAGTCAGATCTTCTTGATAAGTTATACATCGTATTTTCAGGTTTGAACTTCAATATTCCACCACCAGATTTCTTAGTTTATGGGCTTCTATTGATACAAATCCCTTTAAGTTTACGTCTTTTTCATTTACCACAGAATCATTATGCACATTGGTCAGAACAAAATATTCAGTTTGGTTTACGGAGACTAGTCAACTTATCTTAAAGAATTTGTCATATAAGGAGCCCAACAACCTATATTATGCCTAAAAATTTTAATTTTAATATGCTAGCTGCCTACCATAGCATTTTTCTAAAGAATGAAAAATTACAGATATTGTTTGGCAGTAAAAGAGTAAATAAATAAACGATGATAGCAATGGAAAAGTGTCTAGATACTTGAAACAAAAACTAATAGATATACAATAATGTACTACATATATTTTATTTTATTTTTGGTACATGTACTACATATAACGATGGAGAAGTGTCTGCATAATTGAAACAAAGAAATAATAAATATACAATAAAGTACTACATATATGAATAAGAATAAGAATAAGAAGCATGAAATAGTACCTTCAACCAGACCATATCAGTATCACACATCAGTAACTCATAACCCATTGGTAGTATAGCATCTATTAGAATAACCTTTTCCCTCCCCATTTTATGAAATGTCGGCGAGCCCCATCCAACATCTATTGTGCTCATATGGCTACCCATATCAAAAACTGGCACACCTTTCCAGTACAAAGCCTCCAAGAGTTTTGTGTCCATTGCTCCTGAAACAGTGATTTTCAGATTCTCTAGGTCTTGAAAAAAGCTTTTTTTTTTTTTTTTTTCTTTTAATCTTGAATGAAATACCAATGTGCGGAGGTAATTAAAACTCACCAACAAGAAGATTATCAACACCCAAATCAGTCAAGTGCTTAACCCATGTCAAAATGAAGTCCATGAAAGCATAGTTACCAAGGTTGCTATAAGAACATTATCTTTCACCCGTTGCTGAAGCAGTTCCTTTGTCAAACGAAATGTACTAAGAGGGGGCATCTTAGAGCCTGGAGGAGGTACCTCCCAAATAGGTTTTAACTTTATGCTTCGAGGCTGTGATGAAGGTTCCACCGCTCTTAGTCGGGAACTGTTAAGTCCTTGATTAAAGGACCAAGTGTCTCCATCTAAAGCTACACAAACATGACTTCACACATAAGTAAAGGTAGGAATATCGAAAGGAAATAAAAATAAAAACAAGAAAAAGGTAAAGAATGAACATGTGATGCGCCAGGGATTTTTTTGAACAGGGAAAAGTTTATTTTTATTATAGAATGTTTTATTTAATACCTAAAGTCAATTCATGGAGGAAAATCCATAATATATTGTTATCTTTCTTGGTCAGAAGGAGCGCAAAATACAATTTTTCATGGTAAAAATCAATATTTTCAAAATTTACTGGCCCTAATTTGGTACACATTGAAGAGTAAATGGGAGAATAGCCCCCCTTATCTCAAGGCATGGCTCCGCCCCTGATGCAATGAACCAATTTCAGGTGAAAAGAAATCTAGATAACATGAATGCTCAACAAATACAATCTCTAGTTAGACCTTCTTGTAAAGTAACCAACTCATCTAAAAGCTTAAGCTGTTAGAGAGAGCACCAAAATGAATATCATGCTCATATTAACACTCCCCCTCACGTGAAAACGTGGATTTAGTATAGGGGTGCAATCGGGTAAATACATATCCTTTATAAATTTTTTTAAGGATAAATGCAAACGGGAAGATTCGAACCCTGGACCTTGCCAAACCTAGAGCTCTGATACCATGTAACGTAACCAAAAAAGCTTAAGCTGTTAGAGAGAGCACCCACAATGTATATCATGCTCATATTAACACTTCCATCAAAATATGCAGGTCATTTCCCATCCAAGTGACTCAACTACCTCTAAGATTGTAGTCACTATTGCACTTGAAAGTCAATAAGATTCTTAAAGCTAAGCACCCGTGAAAAGCAGTGAGATCCACATAAATTTTGAGACCTAACATAAGCATACTAAAAGGATCCAACTTTATGTCCCAATCTATAAGGCAACAGGGATCGCAACTTTATGTCCCGAATTTTCATCCCAATCTATATGAGAAAGCAGGCAATTGATTAGGACTAATATCACAATTTTAAAAACAACCGAATGTTTGCCACCCCGACTGCAATGAGTAATTGTACTAAGCAGTAGGGATTCCTATCTTTTTCTGCTAAGCTAATTGGTTCAATCACTAGTTCCCATCAAAATTTGAAGCTCAACTTTAGTTATTTGCAGCTTATCATTAATCAAATTCACATTGGCCCCCCAACTCAAACTCATTGTCCATTTAGCAAACACATTAAGTTCCTAAATTTTGAGTCATAAAGTAGCAAGATTTCGAACTAGATTTCGAGTCATAGAGTAGCAAGAATATATATATATATATATAATATATATATATAATATATATATGGTCGCGCTCCTGTGAGAACCATTTTATATGAGAACCGTGAGAACCAATCATAACAATTAGATTAGAAAAAAAATCAAGGGTCCAGATGTTAGATACATTGGATACACTTGGATACATTAGTTAATTTTCGAAAACAATTGGATACATTAGTTTTTAACATAGTGTATCCAAGTTTAACACTTAGATACAGTACTTATTAACCTATTGTATCCAAGTGTAATATCGAATTTTTTATAATGTATCTAAGTGTATCAGTTGTATCTAACATATGGACCCTTGATTTTTTTCTAATCTAATGGTTATGATTGGTTCTCACGGTTCTCACGATATTTAGGTTCTCATTTGAGCACCTACCTATATATATATATATATTCCCTCTGTCCCACCCGAAATAGGATTTTGGTAGCTTTTTTTATACTTTGACCAAGTAATTTAAGTAAGAAATAATTATCCTAATATAAATTTTAAAATTGTTATTGAGAGTATTATTAATCGTGACACAATAACATTTTTAAATTTTTATTTGGATTATTATATTTCTTCAAAAGACTTGGTCAAAATAAAGTCAAGTTTACCAAAATCCTATTTCGAGCGGGACGGAGTATATATATATATATATATATATATATATATATATATATACATATATATATATATATACATATATATATACACTGTATCCAAGTGCAATATCAAAATTTAGGCACTGTATCAAAGTGTATTCGCTGTATCTATAATTTGGACCCTTGGTTTTGATTTTAATCTAAAGGTTATGTTTGGTTCTAGCACAATTGTGGTTCTCATTTGAGCACCTACCTATATATGTATATAAACAAATAAAATGGCAGCCCCTGAACAATTGAATAACATAATGCGAAAGAGAGTGAGAGAATTACAAGGAGGAGGGGATAAGCGCCAGGAGGAGGTGGAATCTGGGGAATAAATGGCGGAAAAGACATAGAAAGAGGAGAAGACGATTCCAATTATGACTGTAGCGTAGATCGTCAAGAACAACGGCTTCGAGCTCGCTAAATCCTTAAACGGGTTGTCCCAACCCATTTTATGATCGTCAAATTCAAATCCTCTTTACAACCATAATAACAGCAAGAATTCTAGAAATGTGGCAATTCAAGGGTTGAAATTACGACCCCAGATACTTTAGATTGAATTGGGAGTTGAAAATTGGAGAATGGTGGATTACAATTCCCTCTCAGATCAGCTGGAGGTGAGCTAGTAGGGGGCAAAGTCAACCGCCGCGTGCTCTATGTGCTGAAGAACTAGTACGAATCTGTCAACTACCATAACTTTGCATGTTTTGTTTTGGAAAATTTATTTTATTTGGAGTTGGTGAGGATATAGGAGTATGTCTTTGTGAAAAACGCGTTTTACCTTGCAGCAAAAGAAAACGTGTTTTTTAAAAGCTGCTGGCGGCCTGACGTTTTTTTATAAAAACAAGCAGTGGCATTTTCGTAAATAACTGAGAGCATCGTAAATGGCAAGTGATTCATTGATAAAAACTTCAAAGGCCAATTTGAGTTCCTAAACACGTCTTTTTATGATTTTAAAAACAAGCGGTGACATTTTCGTAAATGACTGGAAGCATCGTAAATGGCGAGTGTTAATATTACAAAGTGTCGGTATTTCAAACTGACGTTTATAAACATTGGAATTGACACTTTTCATAAGTGTCAGTGTTAGTGTTTAAAAGTGCTCGCCATTACACTGACACTTTTTAACATTGATACTGACACTTATTAAAAGTGTCAGTGGTAGTGTCAATAAGTGTCAGTGTACATGGATGACACTTTTTTACACTACCACTCGCACTTACGATCAACGCTATGCAACTTCCTGTTAATTACAAAAATGTCACTGCACCAATTTAAAAACATGTTATACGCGAACATTAGGGAAAAACACGTTGTTTCCTATATTTTCACATAATATAGTAGTATTTTATTTATTTATTGATTTGAAATGACTTGTTATTAATACTGGTGTAGAGGTTTCGCCACTTTCACATTATTGTGTAGTCCAAGTCCCCTAGCTATGTGTTATTAGACTATGGATAAATGGCACGCGAAACCATGTGCAAACAAAGACTATGAGATTCTATATTTTTAACCCTTGTTTTCTTACAAACGAAGTGAAAATGGTGTCTCGTTTTTTCATCCCCTCTTCAAACAGGTAGTCTACTCTAAAAACGCGTTTTAGTTAGTGATTAGGAAAAACGTGCTTTTATAAAATGACGCAAAACGACAGATTCATTGATAAAAATTTCAAAGGCCAATTTGAGTTCCTTAACGTCTTTTTATGATTTTAAACACGGAATCAGGGCGCGGAGCCCAATGACTTTTGTTTCTCTTCAAATTTTCTTTCAGAAAAAGCCATCTGCGTATCACTTCTAAAGGTTCTAGTTCTGACTATCAGCCTCAAAGGTTCTTTTCAGCTTTAAAGGTTCTTTCAAGATGCTCACTGACTATCAAAAACATTAGAATTGACTGTCAAAAACACTAGAACTGACACTAAAATACAATCTCACTTGCAAAAAAAAATCATATTTTTTTTCTCACTAGCACTATAAAAAAACACTATATATCCACAAGACTTTATTATTTTATACAGAACCTCTTAAGCTAGATACCCATAAGGTTTGTTGGCCATGACTTTGTTCAAATTTCCTTAAAATCATATCCAAAAGACTTTATTATTGATGTCTAGAACCTTTTGAGGTTGATATCCAGAATTTTTCTTGGCCAAAACCTTCTTAAAATGTGCTTGAAACTCATATTCAGATGACTTTATATTGATATCCAGAAGGTTTATTGGCAATGACCTTCTTCAAATGTGTTTCAAAATCATAACCAGAAGGCTTTATATTGATACCCAGAAATGTTTGAAAAGCTTCGATTATTTACAAAAATGCTACCGCGAGTTTTTTTTAAAGAAGTTCCACAAATTTTAAAAAATACCACCGCGCTCTTTATTCTGGCCTTCAAAACAATCCAACTCTCTGCCGGAGAACAACTCGGCTTGTGAAAAGCTGAGTTTATTGATCAAACATGTAAGCCCATCCCGTGAGCTTGGGGGCTACATGTTAGGTCGGGCCAACATGTGGTCCATTGGGGACTCGGCCCACTTCATAAAGGTTTAAATGTTTGGGAGAATGATATTTTAAGTTTGGCAACCAAGGGGTTTGAAGTTATAAAATGTTGACGAAAATGTTAAAAAAGGGAAAATTGCAATTTGGTTCCTGACTTTTACTCAAGTTTGCAAGGTTGATCCCATAAGTTCAAATCAGTCAATTGGTATCCTGACTTTGTTAGTTTGTTGCAATTCAATGATAAAATTGACGTGGCGTTAGTTTTTAACGGCTTCAAAGTCATGTGACTTGCACAAGACATTTTAAAGGACATTTCAAGATATTTTTGGAGTTACACATATCCGATTGATATGATTGTTTTTTAAATTGAAGCTAATATTGAAATTTACGCCATATATTTTCTTAAAAAATAGTACTCCCTCCGTCCCACCTTACTTGAGACTTATTTCCATTTTGGTCCGTCCCACTTCACTTGAGACTCCCCAAAATGGTAATCTTTTTATAATTTTATATTCAATCTACCCCACCCACTAATTATCTCTCTTCATTTTCCACCACATAATTCATTCAATCAACCTACTATTAACCTCACTCATTCTCTCTCTTCATTTTCCACCACACATTTTTTTTTTATTCTTTTCCTTAGTTATTGTGCCCACCTCTTAGGTCTCAAGTGAGGTGGGACGGAGGGAGTATATAGTAACTGGATGATTTTATATTAAAATTTAACATTAAATAAACAAAAAATAATAAAAAAAGTGAAAAATAATTTGAAAAAATATTATTCCACAAATATGTTTCATAGGAAGTAAATGCTATATGTGGATTAACAGTTCATGAAAGTATTTGGTAGGGAAAAAGAGAGGGGAAGAGGATTAATAGGGGCCGGGAATGGTGGATGTGGAGGCGATGATGCAAGAAGGTAACAGAGTGGTGGAGGAAAGTAAAGGAGCGGAAAGATGGTATAACATGTTGGAAAGCAGTAATTTTTCAAATTATTTTTTCTATGTTCTTTATTTTTAAAATATTTTTCATTTATTTATACAAATTAGTATAATATAATTAGTTTATCAAAAATTTTGAACAAAAATATATTTGAAAATTTTTGAGGGCGCCCACTATTTTAAAAATATATTTTTAAGGTTTGATTTTTTTATTGGTTATATTTTATACAAATTAGTATAATATTACGTCATGTTCAATTTAAGTGAAGTGCGATATTTTATTGGTTGCATCAATAGTGGGCGCACTTCACTTAAATTAAAAACACCAATATAATCATTACACCTAAGATTTTGTGGGCAAAATTTTGTAAATAGATAGTTCCCTTAATATTATTTTATATTGAGACCAAACCTTAAAAAACCACAACACCTAAGTTTTTCCCATGTAAAACCAGTACTCAAATATGGATTCTCCATCTTATGTTTGGGCCTCCTAATTTGGGGATTGTTAACATTTTGTTAAATCAGACAGTTATTTGATATGTTTGAAATATTTGACCCCTATCTGCAAAAGACCCTATAAATTTAAATCCTTTTTTATATAATTATTGTTTCTCTATTGTAACTGCAGATTATTATTTCTAGGACTAAACAAATTAGTTTTTTTAAGGATAAATAAGAAACGAATACATCTAAATACCAAGTGTCAAATTGTGCTTGGGGATAACTTAGACTTGTTCTATGAAACCACCTATGCTTTACATAGTGGGTGGTGATGTACCCACTATCTATCTAAACTTTGTGTATAGTGGTAAGTGAAGTGATTTTGTCAATTATGTTTGTGACTCATGCTCGATTCCTACATGTGTTGTAGTGCTTTTTTTTTGTTTGTTAGAAATTGGGGTTAGGGTGTAATGGTAATCCTGGATATTGATTGAATCGTGTAGATTATGAATAGCTGCCAAAGCTATCAACAATCTAATAGTAGTTGTTGGTAGTGGTGCCCTAGGCACGCTTAATAAACGTTGTAATTGTTATCATTTATTTCATATCAATAAAGAGATGTTTTGATTATTATTGTTGTTCGTGTTTACTTATAATAATCTCCGTCCCTAGTACTTGTTAAGCACTAGTATAAAGGCTAAATGATCATGGGATGATCATATTAGATTTATGGGTACTTGTTTGAACAAGGTACTGGACATGACCCGCTATATGAGATTTATGTCATGGTCTATGTCGTACATATATCTCATATTAGTTATGTCATTCGAATCCTTAGACATGAAGTTATTATAGTCTTCCACTTGATGAACATTATGTTTGACATATTCAAACGCTACCTTTAACCGGGTAGTTATAAAGGGTATGATTGGCATAATCGGATTCACGTAGGGAAGAGTAATAAGCTAAATGGATTTGTCCCTCTTCGGAGAGATGTCAAGCTTAGGCCTCTCGTAGAAATGATGTTGATGAAAATGTTCGGCCGGACTCAAATGAATTGATTAGATCAATGTCATTTGGATTATCATCATATTCGGAATCGAGAAAGTATTGAACAAAACAAGTTGACTTGTTGACCATGATTTGTGTTCAATGACATCGTGGATAAAGGGATTGTGATATGTTCTAAAGGAATGCGAACTTGTATCTAGTTATACTATTTGGGTAGGTATGACGGTTTGCTAGAACCTAATCGTATCTTATGGTTTCATGTTTGAACCCATTGCCAACTTAGTATAATCCTAGAGGGTCACACACAATAGAACGAATCTTAAATAAGGACTATATTGGAATTTTGGATATTATTGGAATCTGGACAAGTGTGCGACCGCACAATATGGGTTGGGCGGCCGCACAGCTTGGGTCAAATAATACCAGAAACCTTCCAGATAGATGTGCGGCCGCACAGGGTTTTGGGCGGTCGCACACCATGTCGGGACTGGTTTCCTAATTTGATTTGGAAAAGAATTTTGGACGGGTTTAGACACAAGTTTCCTATTTGGAATAGGTCTAACTTGTATATAAACAGCCAAATTCAGCCAGAATCATATGATAGCTTTGGTGCAAGTCTCCAAAGAGTTTGAGAGGGTTTTATTTTGTTCTAAGACATCTTAGATTGAAGAACAAAATAATACACAAACAAAATTCCATATAGTTCATATTGATTGTGAAAACGTGTTTCACAATTTTGGTCTAGCAACCAAGATCAAGTGTTCTTGATATTCGTTCGTGGTGTGGATACCGCTAGAGGGTGAAGCTTATCATCTTCAAAGTTCGTGTTCTTACTTTTGTGATCAAAGCTTCAAGTTCTCCACCAAGATCAAAGACCAAATTCAAAGTCATCAAGGGTTAGTTTTCTAGTATTCATATTGTTGTATTTGATTTGATCATATGAATGGATCTATGGGCTTTGGGTTTCATAAAATTTTAAATGCTAATTTCCGCTGCGCATGTTACTACGAAACCCAACAGTGGTATCAGAGCCCCGTTCATGTTGATTAATTCAATACCTAGATCATGTTGTGTGTATATAAATTGTTTATGTGCCTAAGATGATATGAATATTGGATTATATGATGTTTATGTGTTATATGATTTTATGTGGTTTATTGTTTTACAACTTTAATCGCACGATTCAATCGCAATAAATATTATGATGGATTCTGAATTGTTTGATTATTAATTCTGATTGGATCATGGTTTTAATAATCGGGGAAAAACAATTTTGAGACAAATTTTCGAATTTTAAAATTGCCTTCTGATCCTCCTGTGCGACCGCACAGAATAACGTGGGCGGCCGCACATGTTTTGGGCGACCGCACAGTTATTTTTTGGGCGGCCGCACAAAGCAATCAGAATGCTGATTCTTTTTGCCTTTTGATCAGATTTGGAATTTTCGAAAGGTCCAACCAAACCAGTAACAGAACCAAACCAGACATGCTGATCTGGAATGGGTTTTGGGTAGTTAGTTTGGGTGTGGATCTTGGGTTTGATTTTCCTATTTGTTTTGGTCTTGTGATTCTAAGATTGGTTCAAGTTTGGATGGCTAATCTACGTTCATCGAGATTGTGTTTCCCAAACTTGATCGCAATCAAAGTTTCAAAGACAAAACGAAGTTAGAATTATGAGAGTTCATAATTGCTAAAATTGAGAAATAAAGTTCTTGATTCAAAGATTGGAAATCCATGTGGAATTGTGGATGCAATTGGCCTACGTTCATCGAGACCATCTATTGCTTAATTTCGGCCACATGGACTACTTTCTTGGTTTCTTGAATTAGTGCGGAATTGTGGATGCCTTATGGTTTAGTTTCGGCCGCACTTCTTGTTGTCTTGATTTGGAAGATGATAACCAAAGTTCAAAAAGTCTCATCCTCATAATTATAGAGAAACTAATGACACATAAATGTTATGCTTAAATTAATAGAGATGAATTTAGTGGCTAAACTTGATGCGTAACATGTTTATATTATGTGCTCATAAATGTTTCTATGCTATATGTGATGAACCTTCAAAGAAAAGTTTTAAGTCTTTTATTGTCATGCCATGGTTAAAACACTTGTTTATACATGGGTGATTTTGATGTGGGTTCGCCTCCGCGAGGTGCATTAATTTTATTCATGTATGAGCAAGACGAGGTTCATAATTCAATGTGTGCTTGCCTCCGCAAGGTGCATTAAATTGAATGGTTCCTATACGTTTAAAATGGTTGGACTTAATTAAGCGCCAAAACAGTTTTGGCCTAGGCAAAAGATGAGATTAAACATGCTTTTTTTGAAATGGATTTCTCAAAGAATCTCATAAAAGAATCTAAGAATCATATGGGATATGATTGACATGATTGTCTACCTAATTAATTTAGTTTTGAGCGGTCCGCCTCCGTGGACTCAAAAGTTAAATTAACCTGGATCTTAGCCCAATTAAATTATATTATACATTGGATGTATATGAAGGTTATATAATTTAGTGGGAGTATTTTTTGTTTGAAAAATACATTATTTATTTCTTGAATGAAAATTGGTACTTATTAAATTTTGGAAATTTTGCATATTTGTAGACAATGACTACTAACACTCAATCAATTTCGTTGCGATCGATCCTTGAGAATGATAAGCTCCAAGAGAATGGCACTAACTTTATGGATTAGATCCGTAGCCTAAGAATTGTTCTAAGGCAAGAAGATAAGTTGTACATTCTCGATGGCCACTTCCTGCTGAACAGAACCTACTGCCCCTAGGGCAGAAAGAGACAGTTACAAGAAACATCGTAATGATCTAGAGATATAAGCTGTCTCATGCTTGCTACTATGTGCTCAAAACTCCAACAAAGTTTGGAACATTTGGAAGCCTATGAGATAGGCGTGGAGTTAAGAGCCATGTTTTCAAGAGCAAGCTGGCAAGAGAGGTACAAGACCATTGTTGCATTCACTTCTTGCAAAATGAATGAAGGACAACAAGTGAGTCCTCACATGCTAAAAATGAAAAGCTATGTAGAGCACCTTGAGAAACTTGGCTATCCAATCCCATTGGAGCTAGCCACGGATCTCATTCTTAATTCATTGCCTAAAAGTTATAATCAGTTTGTGATGAATTATAACCATGCATGGAATGGATAAGATCTCTCCGAGTTGCATGGGATGCTTAAAACTGCGGAGATGAAGATTGTGGAGAAAGGTTCTCCCGTGCTCTTGGTTCATGATGGGAAGAAGGCTAGTGCCAAAGGAAATGGTAAGAAAGTTGTCAAACCCAAGATAAGCAAAGGCAAAGGTTGCCAAGGCTTCTGAGGCAAAACCCGATTCACAAAAGGATGCAATATGTTTCCATTGTCAAGAATTGGTCATTGGAAACGTAATTGCAAGGCTTTCTTGGAAGAGCAAAAGAAGAAGAAGGGCAGCAAGGCCGCGTCGACTTCAGGTATCTATATGATAATATTCTCCTTTCTACCACTGATTCTTGGGTATTGGATACGGGATGTGGTTCTCACATTTGTTTTTTAAATGTGCAGGGTCTAAAGAATAGTAGACTATTTAAAGATGTGAAGTGTGAGTATAGCTACGCAGGGGAATGGAGCAAGAGTTGCTGCATTAGCCGTAAAGACTTATGAAGTCACTTTACCTTCGGATTAATTCTTGTTTTGAACAATTGTTATTATGTTCCGGATTTAAGTAGAAATATTATTTCAATTTCTTGTTTGGATAATGAAGGTTTTAAGTTTCTTATTGAGAATAAGAAATTTTCTATTTATTTAAATGATGTGCTTTATGGTATTGCTAATTCATTTAATGGCCTTTATGTCTTGAATGTCAAGAATGAAAATAATGACAATGTCTATCATATAATAATAAGAAATCTAAACCTAATGATGTAAATCATACTTATTTGTGGCATTGCCGTCTTGGTCATATTAATGAGAAGCGTATCTCAAAACTCCATGGGGACGGACTTTGGGTTCATGTGACTTTGAGTCATATGATACTTGCGAGTCGTGTCTTCTTGGAAAAATGACTAAGACACCTTTTACCAAGTTAGGTGAAAGAGCAAGCGACTTATTGGGGTTGATACATTCCGATGTATGCGGACCATTAAGTAGCAATGATCGGGGAGGATTTCAATACTTCATAACCTTCACTGATGATTATAGTAGATTTGGGTATGTTTACCTAATGAAACATAAAGTGAAACATTTGAGATATTTAGAATATTTCAAAATGAAGTAGAAAAACAACTTGGCAAAAGTATTAAGGCACTTCGATCAGATCGAGGTGGAGAATACTTGAGTCATGAATTTGATGATCATCTAAATAATTGTGGAATAATTTCACAATTGACTCCACCGGAACACCACAATGGAATGGTGTGTCCGAGAGGAGAAATCGGACTTTGTTAGCATGGTTCGATCAATGATGAGTCAAGTTGATCTTCGATATCCTTTTGGGGTTACGCTCTAGAAACCGCTGCTTTCACACTAAATCGTATTCCAACTAAATCGGTTCAAAAGACTCCATATGAGATGTGGAGCGGAAAGAAACTTGTTTATCTTTCATGAAGATTTGGGGTTGCGAAGCCTTTGTCAAAAGACTTGTCTCTGACAAACTTGCACACAAATGTGACAAATGTATTTTCGTGGGATATCCAAAGAAACTAGAGGATATTACTTTTACAACCGTGAGGACAACAAAGTTTTTGTTGCCCGAACTGGTGTCTTTCTAGAGAAACAGTTTCTTTCCAAAGAAATCAGTGGGAGTAAAATAAATCTTGAAGAAATTCGAGACCCAGAAAAACATTGAACCAATAGTGGAACAAGAACAAGAACCACAAGGAGTTGTGGAACCTGTTCAAAATACACAAGCAACTCGCATATCTAGTAGGTTACGATCCGAGCCCGAGAGATATGGATTTCTCGTAACGGATAGTAATGAGGTGGAAATCATTGAGAATGATGAACCGACAACCTACCAAGAGGCGATGTCTTCTCCTGATTCGGACAAGTGGCTGGAGCCATGGAATCTGAATTGCAATCCATGCAAGACAATCAAGTTTGGAATTTGATTGATGCACCCGATGGTGTAAAAACCATAGGATGCAAATGGGTCTTCAAGAAGAAGACTGACATGGATGGGAAGGTGCATACTTACAAAGCTAGACTTGTAGCGAAGGGTTATAGGCAAGTTCATGGTATTGACTATGATGAACCTTTTCACCCGTAGCAATGATCAAGTCTATAAGAATTTTGCTTGCCATTGCCGCATATCATGACTATGAAATATATCAAATGGACGTCAAAACCGCTTTCCTAAATGGAAAACTAACAGAGGATGTGTATATGACACAACGGAAGTTTTGAACAAATTCTAAGGTATGCAAATTGCAGGATCTATCTATGGATTGAAGCAAGCTTCAAGGAGTTGGAATCTCCGTTTTGATGAATCGGTCAAAGAGTTTGGTTCATCAAAAACGAAGATGAACCTTGTGTATACAAGAAGATTAGTGGGAGCATAGTGCTATTCCTTATTTTATACGGTGGATGGCATATTACTCATTGGAAACGATATTCCTACACTTCAGTACGTGAAGACTTGGTTAGGAAAATGCTTCGCAATGAAAGATATGGGTGAAGCCGCATATATACTTGGCATTAAGATCTATAGAGATAGATCAAGGAGGCTACTTGGTTTAAAACCAAAGTACATACATTGACAAGGTCATTAGAAGATTCCGTATGGAAAATTCTAAAAGAGGAACCTTACCAGTGTTACATGGAGTTTCTCTAAGCAAGACTCAATGTCCTAAGACAAAAGATGAGCGTGAGAAAATGAATGATGTTCCATATGCTTCGTCAATTGGGTCCATCATGTATGCCATGATTTGTACTAGGCCGGATGTATCTTATGCTTTAAGCATGACAAGTAGATACCAAATCCGACCCCGGTGAAAATCACTGGATGGCTGTAAAAGCGATTCTTAAGTTACTTGAGAAGAACTAAAGATTCGTTTTTTGGTCTATGGAGGAATGGAAGATGATCTCGTGGTAAATGCTTCCACGGATGCAAGCTTCCAAACCGACAAAGATGATAGTCGATCGCAATCGGGTTTTGTGTTTATGTTAAATGGTGGAGCTGTAAGCTGGAAGAGTTCCAAGCAAAGTAGAACCGCTAATTCTACAACGGAAGCTGAGTATATTGCTGCATCAGATGCTGCGAAGGAAGCTGTTTGGATTAAGAAGTTCATTACTAAACTTGAAGTGGTTCCTAGTTTGCTAATCCAATAGAACTTTATTGCGATAATAATGGTGCTATTGCTCAAGCAAAGGAACCAAGAGCACATCAGAAATCCAAACACATACTTAGGCGTTTTCATATCATTCGAGAAATCGTTGATAAGGGAGACGTAAATATATGCAGAGTACCTACTGATGACAATGTCGCGGACCCGCTAACAAAGAGACTTCCACAAGCTAAACATGAAGGTCATGTTAGGTCATGGGTATTAGATACATGGGAGATTGGGCCTGGCAAGTGGGAGATTGTTGGTAGTGGTGCCCTAGGCACGTTTAATAAACGTTGTAATTGTTATCATTATTTCATATCAATAAAGAGAGTGTTTTGATTATTATTGTTGTTCATGTTTACTTATATAATCTCCGTCCCTAGTACTTGTTAAGCACTAGTATAAAGGCTAAATGATCATGGGATGATCATATTAGATTTATGGGTACTTGTTGGAACAAGGTACTGGACATGACCCGCTGTATGAGATTTATGTCATGGTCTATGTCGTAATATATCTCATATAGTTATGTCATTCGAATCCTTAGACATGAAGTTATTATAGTCTTCCACTTGATGAATATTATGTTGACATATTCAAACGCTACCTTTAGCCGGGTAGTTATAAAGGGTATGATTGCATAATCGGATTCACGTAGGGAAGAGTAATAAGCTAAATGGATTTGTCCCTCTTCGGAGAGATGTCAAGCTTAGGCCTCTCGTAGGAATGATGTTGATGAAAATGTTCGGCCGGACTCAAATGAATTGATTAGATCAATGTCATTTGGTTTATCAACATATTCGGAATCGAGAAAGTATTGAACAAAACAAGTTGACTGTTGACCAGACTTGTGTTCAATGACATCGTGGATAAAGGGATTGTGACATGTTCTAAAGGAATGCGAACTTGTATCTAGTTATACTATTTGGGTAGGTATGACGGTTGGTTGCTAGAAACCTAATCATATCTTATGGTTTCATGTTTGAACCCATTGCCCAACTTAGTGTAATCCTAGAGGGTCACACACAATAGAAACGAATCGTAAATAAGGACTATATTAGAATTGGGAAATTAGGGAAATCTGGGGAAAGTGTGCGACCGCACAAAAGGGCTTGGGCTGTTGCACAGTTTGGCTCAGAAAGTACCAGAAAACCTTCCAGATAGATGTACGGCCGCACAGGTGTTTTGGGCGGCCGCAC
>JAOWBW010000174.1:1645752-1700692 GCA_026119855.1 Campanula takesimana | reverse complement strand
AAACCGTGCGGTCAAGGGGTAATATGCACAGCGGAAGTTTTCGATGGAAATAAGGTAGAGTTGTTTGACAAAATCTCTAACACCAGAACTTACGGTCAACCCGTTGCGGTCAGTGAGTCCGTCAAGGTAATGTGCGGTAAAATATAATGCGGTCAAGAGATTTGTGGTCAGATGGTTGAGAGATTGAAAGTTGTTGTCTTAGAAGTTTTTGGCAAAATATAAGTTAGTCAGATTTTAACTTAGGCAATGTGGAGAACAAACAAACACAATTCACAATACGTTTGAATATCTGTAAGATCAAACACTAAACGACAAACAAAGTTAATATGAACAATGAAGAACAAGATGAACAATACTTGAAAGTAAATTTGCAGAAAGTAAAATGACACAAGTATTTGGAAGGTTCGATCTGTAAAAGATCTACGTCCTTTACCAAGATGGTCAGTGTTGGATTTTGAATGAGGATATATATTGATTCTTGTGTACAGATTACAGAGATGAAGCTTTGAATCAACACCTACTTTCTATGAAGAATAAATCCTAGACTTTAGACCAGTGTATCCCTTTTGATGCAATCTATGTGATTGATCAATTGGGGTGAGTGTGTGTGTAAGAATCAGAAGCTCTTTAAAATCTAAGTGATTGTAGAGCCTAATGAATCTTAAGTGTTACAAGGCTTGAGATGACTTGAATGTAGCTGGAGATCTTTGAAGGTTTGAAGGTGAGTTCTTTGAAGATTCAAAGGATTCTGGAATCTTGAGTATGATCTTCAATCACCAGTATTTTAACAGCAATTTCTCTCTTAGAATCTCAGCAAGTTCAATGAAGAACTTAAGGGCTATTTATAGCCTTGAATGAGAAAATAGCTGTTGGATTTACTTGGGCTCCAAGTTGAAGGACAATGAGCTGTTGAATTCTGATTGGAGCTCATTCTGAATTTGTCCTTTTTGCAGATAAGAGGTGGTCCCACTTAGATGAATTCAAATTTGAATTACTTGGGATCCAAGTTCTGCAACGTTCTAAACTAACCATAGTTTGACCATGGTTAAGTTTGAACAAACTTGGGTTCTTGGACAACTTCTCATTTGCGGTCAAAGCCTCACGGTCGAGTGGCTTTTGCGGTCAATATGCCTAAGGGCATTTGCGGTCGAGGATCAATGTGACCTGTCAAGATATGCCACAAAGCTTCACGGTCACTGACTTCCGGTCAAGTGATTCACGGTCCAGTGGTCTTCCACGGTCAGGTGGTCTACCACGGTCAAGTGAATTCACGGTCAAGGTCTTGACCACTAAAATTCCAGACTTAGAAAATTTTCAGCCTATCAATCTAAAGCCTATACTATCAAAGTGGACTATTCTAAAAATGAAGTTTAACACTTCTTACAATATATCCTAACGTCCACAAAAGATAAAATTAGGTTATGGTCTCAATCAAATCTAGGTAATAGGAGTGTTTATATAAACATACCCAACAATCTCCCCCTATTTGATTGAGACCATTACCTACTATAACAAAGGCTAATTCATTGTACTTGGTAATAACATGTTTCAAGAAAATAATATTTATTAATTTCATGCCCCAAGTCAATGCACACTCTAAGCCAATGTCATAGATTTCTATCAGCCTAAAGGATAAAAAAAATACTAATCCTAGCAAGATAGACATATAAGGTTTGAATGCATTTTTAGAGAAAATAACAATAAGTAAGCAAATGCATCAAACTATCATTCAAGAGGCACTCCACAAAAGTATAACCATTAAAGTGAGGAGTGCAGACAAAAGAGATTAAAGTTTTACAAACCCAAATAAAAAACAAACAGAAATAAAATTGTTTTGAGAGACAACATTAACAAATTGTTTTCAACATGACCACACACGTCAGTTCAAATGGTGCGATTAACCAAGATATGGATCTCCTTTAAAGTAGAAAAGCTTAGTTGAGAGGCCAACTCCAGGTATGATGATGGGGTCCTTGAGGTCATTTACTTCCAGGAAGTCTGAGTTGTTTACAGTTGGAAATTCAAAACTATCTTCACCTTCATCTTCTTCTTCTCTAGCAATCCTGCTTCCATGCCCGGGTTGCTTGATTTTGAGAGGAGGAGCCTTGAGAGCTAGCAAGGTTGTCCACGGTCAATTGTAGGGTAGAAATCTTGCTAATCACTTCCTGCACATTAGTGTTAGAAATTTCATAAACCCTATCAATTTTTGAGGTTTGACCTTCTAGTCTTTGAGTGTGGACTTGCATGGCTTGCCTCATAGCTTCTATCTTTGGTACAAACTTATCAGCGACCGATAGTAATCCTACAGAAATACAGGCATTGATCTCTGCCTTGAGAGAGGATTTTACTTTATCCATTTTCTCAAACAAAAAATTCTTATCATGGGACATAGCCTTGGTCAGCTCCAATCCAGCTCCTTCAATGATCTTGACCACAGAACGGTCAATAGCGAAAGATTGTGACTTGAGCTCTTCCTTTAGGTCAGCATGGGTAATAGGAGCGGTTGAGGAGAATGCGGTCGAGGCAGTGTTGGGGTTCACGGTAGCTAGGCTTTCAAGAATAGCCTTTGTAATATTCTGACTCTCCCCCTTAATGGTCTCAACAACCGAAGCCTTGAGTAGATCAACCTCATTCTGTAACTTAACTTGGTTTGCAGCAAGCTTTGCAACCTCACTCTGAGTATCAAGATTGATTTGCGTTAAAGTTTCAACTGCGGTCAGTAGATGAGCCAAAGGATCGACCGAGCTATCAGATGCGGTCGTGGCTTGAGTAGTTCTAGGAGGAGAGAGAGCACGAGATTTAACTAACACATCATCATCATGATCACTGGGTACACGGTCGCCATCATGACCGTGACCCTGAAACTCAGCCTTACCAACAGTTTGGTCATCAACCTTTTCGTCACTGAAATCAGGACTATCAACATCAACAGTTTTCTCAGCATTTTTACCAACACTAGCTTCAATATCTACACCAGCCTCAACATCTTGATTACCAGATTCACCACTTGATTCTATCAATTCTACATCATCTGGTTCATCAACTAACTCAAGAGTTTGCTTGACCCTTTGACGTTGCAGTTGAGTAGAAGCTATTTCAACATCATCATCACGGTCACTCTGCATAGGTGAACCGGATGGAGTGAATACTGGAGATACGGTCGAAGGAGGTGGTCTTGCAACCTTGGATTTCTTGGAGGTTTGGATGGGACTGAGTGAAAGATCCCTTTTCTGGATTTCTCCCCCTGAGATGGAACGGGGAGTGCAGAAGACTTGGTTTTGAAGGATTTGGATGGAGCGGTCGGAGAGGACACAGCAGGTTTGGAGACCGTTGTTTTGGAGATGGGTGCGGTAGACTTGGTTTTGATTGGAATGGTAGGAGGGATTCTGGAAGGGAGCTTGACCGTTGAAGGGTCTTTGATAACAACTGTCAATGGTCTGATTTTGGGAGGAGCGGTCGAGGCACTAGCAACGCCTTTGCCTTTGATTCTTTTGACACTTGTTCTTCCTCAGCTTCTTCAGTCTCTTCCTCATCCTGAATGGAAGTTGACTTTCCAGGATCATCAATACCTAGAGCCATTCTTGCTGCTTTGGTGTAGTTTGGAGCAACATAGGGTTCTTTTGGATCACGGGTGAGGTACTCTTGATACTGGGTATCACCAAACCGATTGCGGAAAGTAGAACGCATGGTCTTGATATCAAAAACTTTGGATAGAGAAATAGGTACCTTGGCATCCTTGTCTTTGCCAATTGCTCTTCTCGTTTCAGGAATGAACTTAAAGATCATGGAGAGAAACCTGGAGTTTTTCTTGTACTTGGTGGGGGCTTTGTCAGCCAACTGCTTCTTGTAATCATTGATGTGGTCGATTAACAGGCCATAAAGGATTTTAGGCCAGTTCATCTTCCTTCCCAAGTAGATTGCGGTTGACAGGTGCCATTGAGTAGTATTAAAGTTCCCATGATTGCCACTTTTGCAGAGCAGACCATGACCAACTAAGTGACCAATGTAGTACATCACCTCAGGAAATGCTTTGCGGTAAGGCTTGCAAACGTCAGCAGATCCAATCAGCCTTACTGCTAACCCATCATATTCGGCAGTTGACAGAGATTCAGGAGCATCAAAGTCTATGTCCAGGCCTAGAGTGGCAGCAATGTCGGTGTAGTCAATTTCAACTTTGTGACCGTAAACTTCAGCTTCAATCCAGTGAAGTGGTTTGTTCTGCTCATCACGTCCCTTGACTTCTTTTGCGGTTGAGTAAAATTCACCTACTGCGGCAAGGTAGTGACTGGTTTGATTCATAGTGAAATAATGGAGAATACCAGATTTCTTCATTCTCTTGATTATGTGCCTTCCAATGGCATCATTTTGAAGATCTTCATAATTGATAATGCATCCAGGAATAAATGATTGTTCTTCCTACAAAAGTTTGAGAAGTTAGAAAGTATTTACCACGGTCGACAATGTACGGTCAAGTAACCATAGCGGTTAAAGACACAAGCGGTCGACAAGGAAGTCACGGTAGACATAGAGTGCGGTAGTCATAAGTACTTAGTGAAATTTTAACAAAATTTCGAAAACACACACAAACACCAAAACACTATGTGTAGCAAAAAAATGAGAATCAAAAAATAATTGCTCAAGAACATGAAGAACATCATGAGAACACTGTTCATCGCGAAAATCCAGAATACGATATAGTTGACGAAAATTCATAAAAATTACACCAAAATGGGCACAAAAACCGATTAAGCAAGAAAATATCAACAATTTCACTACCAAAACATCATAATTACCAGAATATGAAAGGGCAAAATAAACCAAAGTATGAATAAAATCTTTAAAGATGTACATGGCATAGAGGGATTTATCAAACCAAACTCGAATCCAACTATTGTATTGAACTCGAAATCATGAATATAGCTAGGATGCAAAGTATCAAAGCACATAACAACCCAGAGATTGAATTAAGACAATAGAATGCGAAGGGTTGTGGAAACCCGCCAAAAACGAGAACAAAAACTGAAAATGGAGGAGTTTTTGGGTCAAGAAATCATACCATTGTATCTTCAGAGTGTGGTTCTTGAGATTTCTTAGATGATTTGGTTGTTTGAGAGGGTTTAGGAGCCATTTAAATAGAGAAGGTGAGAAGAAATGGTGAAAGAGAGAGAGAGGAATGAAATGGGTTTGGGGAGAGAGAATTAGAGAGAGAGAAAACAGAGAGAGAAAGTAGAGAGAAAGAAACAGAGAGAGAAAGTAGAGAGAAGGGTTTTTGAGAAAAGTAGGTTGCAGAGAGGTGGAGTTGAGGGGTAGTGGAACCGTTTGTGCAGAGAAGTGGGAGGTTAACTCTGCAAATTCTCAGAGATTTGACCAGAGATGTCATTTTGCCATAAATGCATGGATAGTGACGGCGGACATAAATAAGGGAATAAAATTAATTGCAAATGATTTGAATTAAATGAAAACGAGGAAAATAAATTACAAAATTACCCCTTTGGATGACTAGGGGGATCCTAAAATTTGCTAAGTGAGAAATACTTACCTGGTCACCAAACTTTTTGCGGTCAGGTGCTTGACCGTGAATATTTGCGGTCAAGAATGTTACCTTGGCCTATGAATGCTTCTTTAAAGTAGTGAACGAATATCATCATTTTCCCATGCGGTCGGCTTCTTTAAAGCCTGAACAAATTGCATCTTTGTATGCGGTTAATGGGGCAGTTGGCATATGAGCGGTCGAAGTTTATGCGGTCAGTATTGATGAGGTCAGCTTAGATAGATTTTGATGCTTCGACCGGACTTTTCTTGACCGGTGAGATGGTACTCGACCGTGATTGATTTACCGGTAAGAGTGTTGACCGTGACCTACTTGTTTTTGAACTTGGATAAAACATAAGACATTAGCACAATCAAAGTATATGGACAAGTAATTAAAGTTCTAGCATACCCATCTCTCCTCTAAGATACCTAAATCTCTTGGAATCCAGAGCCTTGGTGAGAATATCTGCAATTTGATTGTCAGTACTCACATACTCTAGATGGATATTACCTTTTTCCACATGATCCTTGAGAAAGTGGTATTTGATATCAATGTGTTTGGTTTTTGAATGCATGACAGGGTTGTTGGAGACAGCAATGGTAGATGTATTGTCACAAAAGATTGGACAATTTTCTTCGTTGATTCCGTAGTCAACCAATTGTTGCTTCATCCACAGCACTTGGCAGCAGCAGCTTCCAGCAGCTATATATTCAGCTTCTGTGGTAGATACAGAGACTGAGGCTTGTTTCTTGCTTGCCCATGAAACGAGTCGATTTCCAAGGAAATGACAAGTTCCACTTGTGCTTTTCCTGTCGATGGTACATGCTGCATAATCTGCATCTGAGTAACTTATAAGATCAAAATTTGAATCTTTGGAGTACCAAAGTCCAAGGTTAATAGAGCCAGATAAATAACGAATAATACGTTTTACAGCAATAAGATGTGCTTCTCGTGGATCCGCTTGATAATGTGCACAAACGCAAACACTAAACATGATATCTGGTCTACTAGCAGTTAAGTATAGGAGAGAGCCAATCATACCTCGATACAAGGTTTGATCAACCTTCTTACCTTTCAAGTCTTTGTCTAGCTTGTTACCAGTAGCCATAGGAGTGTCGTATGCCTTTGCATTTTCAAGTCCAAATTTCTTGATAAGATCCTTTGTGTATTTTGCTTGGTTGAGGAAGATGCCTTCAGCACATTGTTTAATTTGAAGTCCAAGGAAGAATGTTAATTCTCCCATCATGCTCATCTCAAATTTGCTTTTCATTAGCTTCTCAAATCGCTTACACAACAATTCATTAGTAGAACCAAAAATAATATCATCTACATATATTTGAACTAATAAAGTATGATCATGATATTTAGCAATGAATAAAGTTGTGTCGATCTTACCACGCTTGAAGCCTTTCTCTAGGAGAAATTTAGATAGAGTATCATACCATGCACGTGGAGCTTGTTTGAGTACATATAAAGCTTTACGGAGTTTGTAGACATGATTTGGAAATTTGGGGTCTTCAAATCCGGGCGGTTGAGCAACAAAGACTGTTTCTTGAAGTTCTCCGTTGAGAAATGCACTCTTCACATCCATTTGATATAGCTTGAATCTTTTGTAAGAGGCATAAGCTAAGAATATCCTTATAGCTTCGAGTCTTGCAACGGGGGCAAACGTTTCATCATAATCAATGCCTTCTTCTTGTCTATATCCTTGTGCAACCAACCTAGCTTTGTTTCTTGTGATGCTTCCATTCTCATCCATCTTGTTTCGGAACACCCACTTTGTACCAATCACTCCTTGATCTTGTGGCCTTGGAACTAAGGTCCAAACTTTGCATCTTTCAAATTGGTTGAGCTCTTCTTGCATAGCAACAACCCAACTTGAGTCTTGGAGTGCTTCATCAACTTTCTTGGGTTCAACTTGAGATATGAATGCTGTAAGTGCATCGTAGTTTGATCTTCTTGTTCGAACACCAGAATGCAAGTCACCAATGATATTCTGAATTGGGTGATCTCTAACCTCACGAACTTCTTGAGGTATATCTGGTTGAGTTGATGGTGGTTGTAAGTCTTCTAGTGGTACATCATATGTGCCATCCCAATCGTAAGTAATTTGAGGGATAAGTTCTTCCACATTGATGGGTGTTTCAATTTCAACTCCATTTGAGGTAGCAGCAGATGTGGTAGTTTCTGGTGCTTCATATGAGGTAGATGGAGGTGCAGTTGAGGTAGATGGGTTTCCTTGAGTTGATTGATTTTGTGGTTGATTTGTACCTGTCTCATTAAGCTCAACAAAATCATCAGCAACATTTGGAGCCATATGTGGCTCAAGGAGAGAATGTTCATCAAAAGTAACATGGACAGATTCAACTATCTTAAGAGTGGTTTTATTAAATACACGAAAAAGCTTTTGAGTGTTTAGCATACCCAATAAATATACCTTCATCGGCCTTGGGAGAAAATTTACCTCGATGTTCTTTACCATTGTAGAGTATGAAGCATTTGCATCCAAATATCTTGAAGTATGCTATGTTGGGGGTTCTTCCTCTCCATAGTTCATAAGGAGTTTTGTTGTAGGTCTTGTTGATGAGGGATCTATTCTGAGTGAAGCATGCGGTATTGACGGCTTCAGCCCAAAAGTATTGAGGTAGCTTTGCTTCAGCAATCATTGTTTTTCCGGCCTCTATCAACGTTCTATTCTTTCTTTCCACAACACCGTTTTGTTGTGGAACTCCAGCAGCAGAGAAGTTGTGGTCAATACCATGGTCATCACAGTACTGAGCTACACCGTTGTTCTTGAATTCTGTACCGTTGTCGGATCGAACACTAACGATGTCATCTTCTTTTTGTGTTTGGAGCTGTCTAAAGAGTGCGGTCAAAATGTCATAGCAATCATCCTTTGAGATCATCATTTCAACCCACGTATATCTTGAGTAGTCATCTACCACAACTAAGGAATATCTATTTCCTCCAATACTTGCGGTAGAAACAGGTCCAAATAGGTCCATATGTAGTAGTTGCAAACATCTAGAAGTTGAAGGTGTCGTCTTGCTGGAGAAAGACGCTTTTGGTTGTTTGCCTAGTTGACATGCTGTGCACTTCTCATCGTGGTGATCATCTACTTTGGGTAGACCACGAACTAGATTTTCTCTACCAATCTTGGAGAGATACTTGAAGTTTAAGTGACTTAGTCTTTTATGCCACAGCCAACTATTCTCACTAACATTCTTTGCTACAAAACAGAGATTACAAGAAATGCAAGATGAATTAAAATCAACAACATAAACATTTTTCTTACGAATCCCTTTGAGCAAAGTGACGCCGGATATGCCATCTTTGATGAGACAGAAATTTGAAGTGAAGTGACATTGCAATCCTTTGTCGCAGAACTGAGATATTGAGAGTAGATTGTGTTGTAGACCAGTAACTAGAGAGACTTCTTGGATGGTGATTTTTCCTTTTGGATGACTCCATATCCTACAGTCTTTCCTTTGTTATTATCTCCGAAGGTTACTGATGGCCCTTTTTCTTCACGGACATCTTCCAATAAATTGATATCTCCGGTCATGTGCCTTGAGCAGCCACTATCGAGATACCATAAACTTGATTTATCCTTGAAGTGTCCAGCCATTAAGCAGAGGGCCTATAAAATAAACATTTAAGACCAAGGTCCCCTTTTTATTCTTTTGGGTCCAAAGGGTTAGCAACTTTTGACAATCCACACTTGCCTCACAGAAGGAGGGTTACTCTTTCTGGGATTGGGTGTGAATCTCAAAAGACATTCAGCAGCCTTGTGACCATAACCATCACACACAGAACAATGGTGGAAGCCACCCAACTGAGGTTTAACAAACTTCGTTGAAGTCTTGAGCACAACATTGTTTAATGGTATGGATAAGGTCTCCTTAACAAAGTTCATCCTCTTGAACTTTGCTGCCTTGCCGCCACTTGCAGTCGCCGGCTTCCAGGATGCGGTCGCCAGCTTCCTAGGTGCGGTCGACTGACCTAGCGGTAAGTACATGCGGTCGGGAGACTTAGCAACCTTGCTGGTGCTTGCTGCAGCAGCAGGTTCATCCATGGCAATACCTTTCAACTTTGCCTTGCCAGTTTGTTTCTTAGGGTAGACATAATTAAACACTAGTTTCTTCTTTGGTTCTTGTCCTACACCCTTTGAAGCATGATGTTTAGCCTTCGACTTTTCCAAGGTTTGCTGGGTAAATTTCTCATCTCTTTCACAACAAGATGCACATTTAAAGTTGTCACTAGTTTGGAATCCCAAGCCTTCCTTATCACCACTAGACTTTTGGGATTCTAAGATTTGTTCCATAGTGACACGAGAATTGGTCCACTCATTTGTGATCCTTTTCAGGTCTTTTATCTCAGCAACCAATTCTTCGTTTTTAACTTTAAATATAGCATTTTGTTCTTCTAAGAAACGGTTTCGATCAGTAAGAGGAGTCATACTCTTGATCTGCTCCTTAAGGAGGGTGAGTTCAGATCTTAGTAGAGATTTCTCCGTCTTAAGCTGGGAAATTTCTTCAGTTGAAAGTGCTAAAGCTTCCTTCATGCCAGAGAATTTACTAATTACCTGTTCAGCTTTTGCAAACATCTTTTCTTGTTCATCGGGGGAAATGTCAAATTTGACTTGTGGTGTGGTAGACAGAACTTCCTTTACTTTGGGGTTTAGTAGAGCCTTCTTTGCTGCACTCACATCACATCTTGAAAATAGAAGATCACCATTCTTTTGAACCGGAGTTAGGAATCCCTTTTCTGCAAGTTCATCGGCCGTATAACTTATCCGTTTAGGTTTTGCATTTGGTGAGCGACGACTTTTATTATCATCCTCATCATCGGACTGAACGACCAAACAGATGTGACCTTCTTCAGAATCCTCATCGCTTTCATCAGAATTGACTCTATCCAGGTAGCTAACTCTTTTGTGGTAGAGTCCTCTTCAGCAATCATCCCCTTTTGCTTTGAGTATCTTGGATTGAAGTTGTTTTTCTTCTTCATATACTCATACTTGGGAATTGGGCATTCTGATGCGAAATGACCGGGTTTCCTGCAATTAAAACAAACGAGATCCTCTTTCTTCTTGGAGAAGTTGAAGTTCTCTTTCTTCTTTGAAGGGCTGCTCCTTGAAAACCTTGTTGGAGCTTTGCTTGTTGATCCGGGTCTTGCTGTCTTTCTGAACTTTTGGAATCTTTTCACGAACATAGCAAAATCATCATCATCCATATCAAGTAAATCTGATGTGGAGATTTTTGGATCTTCTTCCTCGATCACTTCTTCCTTTTGTGCAACCAACGATAAGCTCTTTGTTTTTCCTTCCATTTCAGCAATGTTGTTAAGCTTGATATCAAAGACCTTGAGGTTGGCATAGAGGCTTCTGAGAGACATGTCATTTAGTAGCTTGGTATCTTCAAGAGTGTTTCCTTTGTGTAGATATTGCGAACCAAGAGCGGCAAGAAAATTAACATTGATTTCTTTCTTGGTAAGCTTCTTTCCGAGTGCTGTATAAGTACTTACGATCTCACAATAACGATCATAAGTGGCTCTTAGTGATTCACCGGGGATCTTAGCAAAGTTGTTGAATCTTCTTTGAATTGCAAACTTTTTGCTTTCCTTGCAAGCTTGATCTCCTTCGATGTAATCTTCAATTGCATCCCAAAGTTCTTTTGCAGTAGAACATTCCATGATCTGTCAACGCTGTGACGTACTCAAGGTACTTAGAAGTATGCTTTTTGCTTTCACATCCATTCCAACCAGTCTTTTCTCTTCATCGGTCCATTCAGCCTTTGGTTTCTTGATAGTCGGATTTGCACCATTGGTTTCTGGATCCGGATTAGCTTTCATTGGGAAGTATGGTCCAATGGTAAGACAATCACCAAGTTGCTCGTCCATGGAGTAGAACTGAGTTAGAATGCTGTGCTTCCATACGTCAAAATTATCTTCGTCGAACGCTGGAACGTGAGTGAAGTTAACCGTTGCCATAGTTTTCTGACTTGCCATTTTGAATCGGCACCCAAGCTGTTAAGCTTGAAAAACAGAAGTTTTATAAAGGTGTTTGCTCTGATACCACTTGTTGGTCCCAAAGACACAACAAGGGTATGAAAGGAGGCTAGAGGGGGGGGGGGTGAATAGCCTACTTAAAATTTCAATCCTTTTTCAAAATTCAACCAAGTGCTTACAATCTTGAGTTTTACGGTCAAGTAATAAACCGTGCGGTCAAGGTGTAATATGCACAGCGGAAGTTTTCGATGGAAATAAGGTAGAGTTGTTTGACAAAATCTCTAACACCAGAACTTACGGTCAACCCAGTTGCGGTCAAGTGAGTCCGGTCAAGGTAAGTGCGGTCAAATATAAATGCGGTCAAGAGATTTGTGGTCAGATGGTTGAGAGATTGAAAGTTGTTGTCTTAGAAGTTTTGGCAAAATATAAGTTAGTCAGATTTTAACTTAGGCAATGTGGAGAACAAACAAACACAATTCACAATACGTTTGAATATCTGTAAGATCAAACACTAAACGACAAACAAAGTTAATATGAACAATGAAGAACAAGATGAACAATACTTGAAAGTAAATTTGCAGAAAGTAAAATGACACAAGTATTTGGAAAGGTTCGATCTGTTAAAAGATCTACGTCCTTTACCAAGATGGTCAGTCTTGGATTTTGAATGGAGGTATATATTGATTCTTGAGTGTACAGATTACAGAGATGAAGCTTTGAATCAACACCTACTTTCTATGAAGAATAAATCCTAGACTTAGACCAGTGTATCCCTTTTGATGCAATCTATGTGATTGATCAATTGGGGTGAGTGTGTGTGTAAGAATCAGAAGCTCTTTAAAATCTAAGTGATTGTAGAGCCTAATGAATCTTAAGTGTTACAAGGCTTGAGATGACTTGAATGTAGCTGGAGATCTTTGAAGGTTTGAAGGTGAGTTCTTTGAAGATTCAAAGGATTCTGGAAATCTTGAGTATGATCTTCAATCACCAAGTATTTTAACAGCAATTTCTCTCTTAGAATCTCAGCACAGTTCAATGAAGAACTTAAGGGCTATTTATAGCCTTGAATGAGAAAATAGCTGTTGGATTTACTTGGGCTCCAAGTTGAAGGACAATGAGCTGTTGAATTCTGATTGGAGCTCATTCTGAGTTTGTCCTTTTTGCAGATAAGAGGTGGTCCCACTTAGATGAATTCAAATTTGAATTACTTGGGATCCAAGTTCTGCAACGTTCTAAACTAACCATAGTTTGACCATGGTTAAGTTTGAACAAACTTGGGTTCTTGGACAACTTCATCATTTGCGGTCAAAGCCTCACGGTCGAGTGGCTTTTGCGGTCAATATGCCTAAGGGCATTTGCGGTCGAGGAGTCAAATGTGACCTGTCAAGATATGCCACAAAGCTTCACGGTCACTGACTTCCGGTCAAGTGATTCACGGTCCAGTGGTCTTCCACGGTCAGGTGGTCTACCACGGTCAAGTGAATTCACGGTCAAGGTCTTGACCACTAAAATTCCAGACTTAGAAAATTTTCAGCCTATCAATCTAAAGCCTATACTATCAAAGTGGACTATTCTAAAAATGAAGTTTAACACTTCTTACAATATATCCTAAAGTCCACAAAAGATAAAATTAGGTTATGGGATCAATCAAATCTAGGTAATAGGAGTGGTTTATAATAAGCATACCCAACACTCCGTCCCACACGTAGGAGTAACATTTAACTAACACTCCTAACATTCTCAGGAGTATACTAACAAGTTTAGAACTCCTATTTCAAGCCCAATTCATTTCTTTTACCGTCCCATAAATAATAGGACAATTTTCTTTTATTCCACTTAAATATTTCACCGTCCCAAAAGTATAAGTACAATTTTATATTATACTAATATACCCATTTAGAGATACTTCCATTCATTTCCCCGTACCACAAATAATGGTACGATTTTTCTAATAATATTTAAATCAAGTTACTATTTTACCGTCTCACGAATAGGAGTATAATTTCCTAATATATATGTTTGCAAACCCATTTGGAATTTAGGTTCAAGTTCTCTGTTCTGAACTAATATAGAAATACTCCCTTCGTACCAATTTTACAAGTATCACAAAATTTGCCCAAAACACAATTTTAACAAGAACAAGTAGCGGGAATAACATATATGCATGTTATTACAAGTAAGGGGGAGTCAATAACTTACCTAGTCAAAAATCAAGTTGACCCAAATAAATTTCTGATCGGCCTGGAACGCTCTATTCAACACCACGAATATTTATCCGGGACCGAAATCACGAACAGAGAGATAATTAAGCTTGAGGAGTCGAGAATAGGGAGAATCCTAAACCTTCTTTATGAAACAGAGAGAGTGTACGAGAAAGATTTGGGTAAAATGCTTTCTCAAAGAAAGCAACTGGAAGATATACTTGCAATTATCCAAGAATTGCAACTAGGCCCCTCAAGTTCTAACTTTGACAAAAAGGCCCCTAAACTTTCAACTTTGACATTTAACCACCTTGATTTTCTAAATTAGTTAAATAATTAACTCAAATAAAATAGCATCTAAATATGCTAGTCAAGAATTTAACAAGCAAGTCAAGAATTTAACAAATAAATCAAATATTTAACGAGATTAAGGATGGGCGTTACACATGCCAACCCTATTGCCAAGATAGAGTTTAAGAATATTTGCATCCCGTTACACTAACTAACACTAACTAACAGACAATATATTATTGTTAATTTTTTTTGTCAAAATCAAATTACCATTAAATTATGCGCAAAAGTATATGATTACGGGAAGACTTTCTATAAGTATTAGAGGTTCATCCCAAGTATTATCAGTTACAACATTAGCAATTTGAAATACAACATAAATGTATACTCCCTCCGTCCCACACCAATTGACACTTTTGATCAAACCTATTTGAACTTTGACTAACATTTTATGCTAAATAATCTATCTTCATAAAAATTAAAAATAGTTATTGATAATGTTTCTATTTAGTAACTTTTTTAAAAAAATTTATAGGGATTAATTATTTTAGAGGTCTGAACCACAACCTCCGGTATTAAATATCAGACTACAATATAATCGGTTAATAATGGTAGACTGTAAAAAAAAATAGTTACTCTCGTTTTCTAAAACTGCTTTTTCTCTCCGGAAGAAACCATCGTCTTCTTCTTTCAAAAATCTTCATTGGTCTTCTGATCTATATCTTCCTTCTTCTAAATTTTCATTCAATTGTTTTTATCTTGGTTTGATTACTAATTAACATCCCAATTTTACATTTATTATTTGATAATTGTCAAATAATAATTGTAAAATTAGGGATTAATTTTTCAGATTCTGTTTTTTGTCGTTAAATTTGATGTTGAATAAATTTCTCTCCTTGTGAGAGCCATCGTTATCTCTCCTTTGTGGGAGCCGTTGATTTCTCTCCGTTGTGGGAGCCGTTGATTTATCTCCATTGTTGAGAGCATGTGTTTGTTTGTTTATGGGTTTGTTTGTTTGTTTGTTTGTTTTCCTCTTTGCAATTGCAATTCAATATTCAATGACGTATCTCTTATCATCTCAACACAAAATGGATGCTATTATTCTTGCTACAGAAGGATGTTTCGAAGGTTTTGGAATGTTTGGTAGGCGTTTATTCGTCAACTCGGATTCTCCAAATCAAGTACTCAAAGCCACATATTATCTGACCGGGGATTTCTTAAATGTCGAATCGAGGCAGTTTCCAAGTTTTACTTGGAGTAGAATTCGTATGTTCCAAGATTTACATCGAAATTATCATTGTTGTAATATCTATTATGGATATTTGGGGTGAGCCTCCGGCCTTTGTGGAGTGCCATCTCTTTTGTTATTATTAATGCAATTGAAGTTGTTGTCAAAAAAAAATAAAAAAAATAATGGTAGACTATAGGTTAAACCTAACTTTTGTATCCATTAGATCTGAGTGCCCATGCATACAGGCCATGCTTTCAACTCCATTAAGCCTGGCAATTGGGCGAGTCGAGGCGGGTTCTAGCGAGTTGGCGGGCCACAAACCGTTTAAATTTTCGGGTCGGGTTGAAACAGGTCGCCCCATTTGCTTTTTCCTTTGTTTTTTTGCCTTAGGATGTCACCTCAAGCTATTTTGTTCTCGCGGGTTAAAACGGGTCGAAACGGGTGGGTTGAGTCGGGTCAACCCGTTAAGCTTTACGTGTTGAAACGTGTGACCCGCTAACTTAAACGGGTCGAGCGGGTAACCGGCCACAATTGCCAGGCCAAAACTCCATACATTTGATTTAATATCTCTCCCAAGTTTTTGAAAGTGAAAGCATTTCAATTTCATATGGTCCTCACCAAGTTGCTAATTCCTTTTGTCTTTACATTCATATTCATCAACTTGAAAACTAGAAAGAGAAAGTGATATGTACACACTAGCATTTGCATTACCCTCCATTGTTTCTAGAGATTTCTGAAAGCCAAGAAAGAGTTAAAAAGTCTCATGAAATCTCTCACAGTCTCATCATCATATAGGTAGAGCTACAGCTTAGCTGTTGCCTTCTCACTCTTAGACTATGAGCAATGGTTTCATACACCAAAAAAAATTCAACACCCACTTTTAACACTTTATCCTATCCACCTCATCTTTCATACACCCCTTTCATACAACCCCCCTACAATGGTTAGTTGAAAAAAAAAATTCATCTCCCTCCCACTCATCATTCTATACCCCACTACTTTATATTATTTTTATTTTTTTATATATTCTTTATTTTTATGATTAGTAAAAAATAATAATTATTATTATTATTTATAATTAAAATAATATTTTACACTAAATTAATTCTTTTTGGCAATTAAATAATTAGATAAATGACGATAATTATTATTCAAAATAAGAAAAGTTACAATACACTTAGCTCGCGACATAATTAATGAAAGACAATAAAATTATTAAATCACGCATGGTTTCCGAATTTTGCCCATATGTGCTTGACTAGATCTTTAAAATAGCTCGTTAGACAACATTTCAAACATCCTTTGTTGTTGTTCATCCCGATTATCCTTCATACTTAACTTCACCCATACTTTCATTTTTTTAGCCCGAGCAATTTCTTGTTGAATGTTGTTTGATTCCTCTTGTTGGGTGGATATCTTGTCCAATTGTTCCCATTCGATCTGTTTCATGGTTTGATATTTTGTCCACCCTTCCTTTACCGGGCTCAAGCCTACGCTTTGATTTTTCTTTTTACCCTTTTTCTTAGTTGAATCCCTTCCCATAGGACGAGGAATGGATCCAACTGAGTTTGAATCACTTCCGTCACTTTCACGTGATCTCTTAGATCCACTACTAGCAGATCCCGTATTTCCTCCTACCATACTTGCAAAACGTGGTTGCTCTCGGATAGAACGCCACTCATCCATTAAATTAAAAGTGCCATTGCCTCCACTTGTATACAGTTCCTGAGCTTTTTTCAGTACATCGGTCTCCGACCACCCGCTTTGTTTCATACGCGTAGCACTATCATAAGCACCTATCCATTTTCCCACTTTTTGGCATATATAATTATACCTATTTTTGCATGTAGTTAATGAAAGGGTGGAGTCAAATGAGCCATAATCATTACAATAGTTCGTAATCTTACCCCAAAACGCATCTGATTTCTGACCATTTCCGATAACACTGTCGGTTCCATATTTTATATACCCACTAAGTAGCACTAAATTTTGTGCCGTCATCCATTTGGTGTTTTTTTTGCGATGCGGGGTAGGACATTCTTCAGGGGGAGTATCTTCCATAGGTGCGCTAATGCTACCCTCACCCAGTTGTGTTGAAAATTCTGGAAATTCGAATGGTTGAGAATTTTCAGAAATTTCATTTCTCATCCTTGGCATTTGAGGATTATTAGGATAATAATGGGGCTGAGGTGGTTGAAATTGCATAGGATAAGCATATGGATTCCAATTTTGCACACCTGAAGGCATGAAATTTGGGACACCTGAAGGCATAAAATTGGGTGGAAAAAAAGGATTTGAAACATTTTGGGGACGGGGTTGGTTGGAAGATTGGTTCTCCAAGTTAAAATCATTAGGATTGTAGTTGAATGGTGAAAAATTTTGGGAATTTTGAGTGTTGAAAGGATTATTATTGGGATCCATTTCACTCAAAAGATAATGAATTTTTTTAAATGTAGGCTAAAATGGAGAAGGAAAATTGAGAAAAGATAGTTTTTTTTTTTTTTTGTGTCCAAATCTAATGAAACTTGCATCATTTTATAGGGAAAAAAAAATGCTGAATTTTGGCGAAAAAAAAAAAATAAATAATAATTACTAGGTGATAATTCAGCTCAAATAATTGAGTTTTAAAAAATTAAATCCGAAAATCCATGGGACC
Source organism: Campanula takesimana (assembly GCA_026119855.1). NCBI lineage: Eukaryota > Viridiplantae > Streptophyta > Magnoliopsida > Asterales > Campanulaceae > Campanula > Campanula takesimana. Next base: position 1,682,771 of record JAOWBW010000174.1, on the reverse strand, counting down.
AATCATGTGCTTACACGTGTCGGAAAAGAAAAAAAAAAAAAAAAAAAGCCGCCGGCCGCGGCCACACGCGCCCTGTCGGGCCGTGTGGCGCACGCGCCTATTGCGGTCCAATTATCAAGCGCCACGTGGCCTCAGACGCATGGCTTCCCCAAAATTCAACCGGTATGAATTTTTTCATACACACATTTCATACACCAAGTTTCATACCACCCCCACAATAGTTTCATACCCCTCCCCCAACTTTTATACACCTATTAATACCCCCATTGTGGGTAGTCTTACCCATATTTTCCACTTTTGTCCTTTCCCTCTCATCAATACTCCCCCTCACGGTCTCATCATCATATAGGTAGAGCTACAGCTTAGCTGTTGCCTTCTCACTCTTACCCATATTTTCCATTTTTGTCCTTTCCCTCTCATCAATACTCCCCCGTCCCAATTTAAACTTAAAAAAAAAAAATGAGTTCAAGAATTAAGAAAAAAGTAATATGTTGTTGGTGTAAATTGTTTGGTAGGAGAGAGAAAGTGGAGTAGGAAATAGTTAGTGGTTAATTGTTGTGAGTATGACATGTGTGGCACATAAATAAAAAAGTATAAAAAAAAAACTTTCTTTTTTAGGTTTTGAATTTTAAAATGGGACACCCAAAATAGAAAATTTTAAGTTTAAAATAGGACGGATGAAGTGTTCATTTCCTTTCTACCAACTGTATACTCCCTCCATCCACAATAAAAACATAAAATTGGTCATGCATGGAGATTAAAGAGGGAGTAAGTGTAATAAAAGATAATAATAGTGAAGTAGATGTTGTGAGTATGAAAAATAAAGTAAATGAGAGAAAATAATGAGTGGATAGTTGTTACGAGTATGACAAGTGAGTCTCATTGAGTAAAGACTTTTCATTTTAAGTAATATGTGACTTATCGATAGAACACTAAGCACTTGTTTTTATTATGGGACGGAGGGAGCACATATCATAATATCCCCTCCCTTCAATTCATAGTACTATATAATCCTCTCTCCTCCTTGGTGTCTTCCTCTTTCATCAGAGAAAGAAAACTACTAATATCATTATAAACTGTATAGAGGAAATTAAGAAAAATAACAGGGAAAACAGAATGAAGATCCAGTGTGATGTTTGTGAGAAAGAAGAAGCTTCTGTGTTTTGCACGGCCGACGAAGCCTCCCTCTGTGACGCCTGCGATCGGCGTGTCCACCATGCTAACAAGCTAGCGAGCAAGCACCCGCGCTTTTCCCTCCTCCACCCCTCCTTCCAAGACTCTCCTCTTTGCGATATCTGTCGAGTACGTTTATTTATTTTAACTGCTTGTACTTTCTTGAAATTGAAATCGCACTATTTATAATTATAGCCATTTTTAGAAATGAATCTACCTTGATGGTACACATATACAAAAAACACAAGTTAGTAAAGGAAAATTAGACAAAGTTTTTGGGATGTGGAATGAACAAGTACAATTCTTAATTTCCTCTTACACACTAGATTTGAAACTGCTGCAGCGACAGATTTGTTGTTCAACTGTTATATCTTTGACATAGATTTAGTCACACATCTTTTCTTTTACGTGTGCATTAGAGATTAAATGAGCGTAACAAATCTGGTGCAAGGTCTTATGTACATGCTCATGATTAGATATGCTCATACGATTAAATGTGAAGAATTTTGCGTTGACTTTTTCGAAACCAATGTGCAGGAAAGAAAGGCCTTCCTGTTTTGCAAAGAAGACAGGGCAATTCTATGCAGGGAATGTGACATTCCAATCCACAGTGCCAATTCACTAACCCAAAAGCACAATAGGTTTCTCCTAAGTGGGGTTAAACTTTCTTCTTCAACTTCAACTTACTCATGAACATCATACCAAACCCCAACATACTCCTCCAATGGCTCCAATGCTTGTTGTACCCAAGAAACTAATGCAAAGAGCTCTGACTCAAAAGGCATATACAGACAAGGTTCAACCGAAATGACATTAGAGTCCTCTACATCAATCTCAACCATGAATTACGACTATCAAATGGGCCACGATGGTGATGGTGGTTCGAGTAGAATATCGAACTTCTTAATGGAAACGTATGCGGAATGGCACGTCGATGATTTTCTTGACCCTTCTCAAACTTCTAATCCCTATGGCTTTTGTAAGGTTTGCTTCCCTAATATATATACACACACACATACACAAATAAAATGTCATTGAAACTTTGCTAATTTTTTTTCTTTTTGATGCAACTTTGCTAGTTGACAATCTTGTTTTTCTTATTTCTCTATTTGGTATTATTTCAGGCTTATGATAGTACGACCGCGTTTACTACTAATCCAGAAAGCAGTTTTGGTTCTTTTTTGACTGATATGGAAATTTGGGGACACCCATCAATGAACTATGATCCCCAATCTTGTATCGGGATCGCTAATAATGGTGGGAAGAAAGGATCAAGGAGGAAGAGCAATGCACAGTTCATCTTATAAAAGAGACCAAGACAACTATGTGGTAGAAACAGAAACTGCAACCTCAATCAAACTGTTCATTTAACATAGTATGTAATTCCCTTTTTTGCCTTGCCAATTTGTACTTTTTGGGGTTGGTTTTTGATCAACAATTCATTTTCAGCACATTTATTTCCTCTTTTCTGTTATTTTCCTTGTTCTTCCTATGGCTTGCAGTAAAATTTAGTCACATCAGCTTCTTGTTAATTACTTTGGGAAGGATTCTACGCTTGCCCTCCATTTCTTGAGACGGGTAATTTATGCTGCCTTTTTCTCTCTTGGTGTTTGTAGTCTCATAAATGGATTCTTTTCTTACTATTATGAAGATGTACTCCTATTGCTACTTATTTGCGGGAGAGAAAAAGATATCTAAATTTTCTGCAGTCTGAACTGCAGGACGGTCCAAAGATCCCACATATCACATGTTTTGTCCATAAAGTGGACAAGCCCTACTATTGGGGTGTGGGGGAGGGGGTATCTCATGTACCACTTTGTGTGCCCCTCCCTGTGCTACAAGTGATCCAACGGCTTGCAGTCATTAAGATTATCATTATGTTGATATTATCCAAACATGTAAACGGTTGAGATTGTAATGGCACAGAGTGAGGGGTACACAAAATGGTACAGGAGATCTGGACTCGGCAAGAAGACGATCAAAATACAAGATTGCCCATCTAATGACGGGTTGACGAATTCAAAATGAATGGGTTGAGAGATAAGCCAATATAGGAAGTGGGAACCAAAATGACAGGTAAGGTAGGTAGGCCGAAAGGGTTGCAAAGAGCAAAGAGACATTACATTTGTACACGTTCAGTTGTGGGTTTCCTATTTTGGCATTTGTCTGATAGAATAAAATTTACATATCTTATCCAATTAAGGGTTAGTCTCCTGTAAAACGCATCAACTGCTCTTCAAAGGTTCTGGTTATCAGTCTCAAAGGTTATTTTCAGCTTTAATTTTTTTTCCTACAGGCGATGCTTGTTAAATTATATCTAGAAGACCTTGTTATTTATATCCAGAACCTCTTGAGCTTGATATCGAGAAGGTTTATGTGCTTAAAAATCATATCCAGAAGGCTTTATATTGATATACAGAACCGCTTGAGAAGTTCCGATTATTTACAAAATGTCACCGCACGTTTTTTAAAGAAATTCCACATATTTTCAAAAATGCCACCGAAACACGTTTTTCGTGTGTTTTACGGAAGATTTTGGCATCCATTAATCCATCTAGAGTCTGTACAATAAAAGATGTGGAGGTTTAAGATCTCAATGAAAGATCCTTCCAAAAAAAAAGGGCTAATTAGGGCCTGAACTGCAAAGGGTGCGTCTAAAAGGGGCCTGGGTTTTTTTTCTCTAGATCAGGGCTCAATATCTCAAATTTTCGGCAGTTAAGGGATTTTTGACGGAAATCGTTAGAAAAGTCAGTTAAGTGCCATGTGCCGAGCACGTGATCGTCAAAATGGATGGGTTTGTAATGATATTAGTTTGTAAGGGTTTTAGTGAAATTTTTGAAACTCAAAAGGTTTAAAATGAAATAAATATTTTTTCTAAATAATCAAGTATATAATAAAATAAGTAATTATCATTTATAAAATAAATTTATTAAAAAATTCAAAATTATTAAACAAATTAATCTAATAGCTATATTAAATATAAAAGGTTTTAGATTATTTTCTAAATAATAAATTTAAAATAAAGAAAATTATAAATAAATTTAAATTTTATTCTATGAACATAATAAATTACTTTTTACATTCACCAAATTTAAAACAACATAAAGTAATTATCACTATTTACAATGGAAAGCTTTTATTACTTTTTTATTAGTAGGACCCACTCGAAATAGACCATCCCAAAATGGAAAGTTTTTATTATTTTTTTATTAGTAGGACCCACTAGTCATACTCACAACTTCTTTTCATTTATTATTCCCCACCCACTTTCTCTCTCCTTCATACTCATAACACCTACTTTTTAAACAACTTTTTATAATAAAAGAATATTATTCCTTAATCCCCGTGTCGATCAAGAAACCTATTTCGGATGGGACGGAGAGAGTATTATAGATACTTAATATTATTATACAACATTTAAAAAAATAGACTTATTAAAATATTAAAAAAATCTACATTCTTATTTAAAAGTATTAATTACAATTTAATAGAAACTTTAACAAAGTAAATTAAAAAAAAAAAAACAGTAAGCAGTCGGAATTTTTTCTTGAACGACATCTTTTCCGGCGGCCTAATTTTTACACCTTCATCAACGGAAACGCAACTTTGTCGACTTCCTCTTTACCCCTCGTCCATCTCTGGCCAAAAAACCAAGAGAGCTAAATACATCGCCGATTCAAAATACGAACGGCCCTAGCAAACATGTACGGGAAGGATAGTGAGTTCCAAATGGTGAGGTCGAGGCACAAATCAACGAACACGATCCAAATCGGGAGCATTTTGGAATTGTACTTCCCCGAAATCGACTTCTCCGGTTCCGATTTCAAGCCCAAGGTTCAGCTGACGTCCGAGCTAGCCGGATTCTTCGATACTCCACCAGGTTAACAAATCGTTTCTCAGGTATCTCTCTTTGAATTTCCCGATTATTGTTTTTGTTGATTTAGTGGTGGAGAGGGAGTGGGTAGCGCCAGAAGTTAGGGAGAGAGTTGGGAGTCGCCGGCGGTTGAGAGTCGCCGGCGTTGGGGGAGAGACGAGAAATTGGTGAGGGTGGTCGGTGTAGGGAACAGAGAGGAGGGGGGGTTGAGGAGTCTCTTATTTGTGTTTAAGCCCATTATTATTTTAGCCACTTTAGTTTCACAATGTGCATTAGAAACCTAGTTTGCATATATAAATTACAAATCCATACAATCCGTGTATCACATGACATGCACATGGCACTTAACTGACTTTTCTATCGATTTCCGTCAAAAAGCCCTTAACTGGCGAAAAATTAAGATATCTAGCGGGGAAAAAAAACTCAGGCCCCTTTTAGACGCACCCTTGGAGTTCAGGCCCTAAATTGTCATTAACCCAAAAAAAAAAAAAAGATCTCAATGACAGATATGGCACTTTAAGGCTCCACCGCTAGAAGAAAAGACAAAAGGTGTGAAATTATGTGCTCATTTTCCTTTTCATTAAGATATTTCCAAATGAAGTTGACCTTGTACATTGATATTTTTGTGCTTTAAATTCAAGATAATTACCAACTGATTTATTATGATACGCAGGACCCTACCACATGTGTTAGGTCTCGTTGCTTTTAGGCAAAAGAGATGGTCCTGTAGCCACCTAGATGATACCATTTCCATTTTCCATTTATATGCAGTTGTCTTCACATTGATTATCTACAACTTGAGTAATAAACCCGGACAATATTAATGAAAACGTACTCTCTCCCCGTTTCAAAATGAATGTTTAAATAATTCGCGTTCGAGAACAAAAATGACGGGTCTTTCAAGACTGCAATGAAGGGACTTTATCTATCAGTTGCAAACTGCATATTTTTGTTTCCATTTCACCTGTGTCCTTAATATCAGCAAAAAGGTCGGAAAACTTCCAAATTTTTGAGTTAGGAGTTTCTGATAGTACTTTTTTTTAATAAACTTTAGGGTATTTCTACTTGTCTCTGCTTCTATGCGGTTTTGCTCATCAAAATCTTCATAGAAAATTTTGTCTCTCAGAAAAGCTTGATCACGCCATTCTAAAGCTTGACATTGGAATCAGAACAAAAGTTTGTGGGATCTGCGGCATGTGCAATTGAACTGTTGCACATTCAATTGCGTAGAAGTCCCTTTTCCTTATAATCTTGGCCGTCATACCGTTTGTGAGAAATTAGATCAAGACCATTGAGCAAATGTGCAATCGAACTACACTGACCCAAATCCAAGTTTGAGCACTCAAAATTGATCCTGCTGCCTTGATTAAAAAAATAAATAAAAAATCCTTGAACTTGAGCAAACAAACCGCGTCAGAATAACTTCATGATATAAGAGAAATTATAAAAGCTTGTATTTCACTATGAGAGAATAGTACAATTTATAGGAGTACAAAGAATTCAAAAATACCTAACTAAGGATAATGGCCTATCTACATTAACTACACAGAATATTTTAAATATGTACATAATCGGATGAGATCAGTTTGTTGATGCTAGGGAATCCTTGTGATTTGGTTGAGAGATATTAGAGGGATCCTTATCACGCCCCCGCAAGATGGACGATCCAGAGAGGAGACCAATCTTGGACATTAGGAGAGAGAATCTGGTCCGAGGAAGCGGTTTTGTAAGTGCATCGGCTAGTTGATCTCCACCCGGTATATGTTGGACACGAAGGTTACCAAGTTGGACTTGTTCACGGACAAAATGAAATGATAGAGCCAAGTGTTTCATGCGGGAATGAAACACGGGATTTGCTGAGTAATGTGTAGCGCCAAGATTATCACAATAGATGACAGGCGAGTGAGAGAAGGTTATGTGAAGTTCCGTGAGAAGATTGTTGATCCATAGAAGCTCGGATGTAGTGTCGGCTATGGCACGAAATTCTGCTTCAGTGGATGAGCGGGCTAAGGTTCGTTGCTTCTTGGAAGACCAAGCAATGGGATTACGCCCAAGGTAGATGATGTAGCCGGAGGTAGAGACATAGTCTTGTTTGTCACCGGCCCAGTCGGCATCACAGAATGCGTGGAGAGAGGTGGGCGTGTTGTGATAAAAGTGGATACCCATGTGCATAGTACCATGTAAGTAGCGAAGTAAGCGTTTAAGAGCAGTCCAATGTAGCTCTTGAGGGTTTTGCATGAACTGTGCAAGCTTGTTAGCAGAGAAAGAAATGTCAGGGCGAGTGATAGATAGATATTGTAGACTTCCAACAATGGCGCGGTAGTCGGATGGATTATGAGGTGGGGTGTCGGAATTTGTGAGGAGAAGGGGATAGACTGCCATAGGAGTTGGGGTGGGTTTAGAGTTAAGCATGTTGTGACGAGAGAGAATATCATAGATGTATTTTGATTGGGAAAGAAGAAGACCATTTTTGGTGGGGGAGACCTCAATACCAAGAAAATAGGAAAGTGGCCCAAGATCTTTGAGGGAGAAGCGAGCTGCAAGGTTAAGAATGAAGGTTGAGAGGAAGGTTTGAGAGGGACCAGTGACAATAATGTCATCAACGTAAACAAGAAGATAAAGAGTTTGAGAATGTTGAGAGTAGATGAAGAGAGATGGGTCGGCAATTGAGGGTTTAAACCCATATGAGATAAGATAAGACTTGAGTTCATTGTACCAAGCTCGTGGGGCTTATTTGAGACCATAGATTGCTTTGGATAGGCGAAAGACATGTGTGGGGGAGTGTGAATTAATGAAGCCCGGGGGTTGAGTCATAAAGACAGTTTCATGAAGAGTGCCTTGAAGAAAGGCGTTGTTTATGTCAAGTTGTTTGAGAGACCATCTTTGACTAAGAGCAATGGAAAGAAGGAGACAAACAGTGACGGGTTTGACAACGAGACTAAAGGTGTCAGAGTAGTCAATACCGGGTCGTTGGTGGAAACCTTTGGCAACAAGTCGAGCTTTGTATTTTTGAATGGTATTGTCGGGATTGTATTTGATACGAAACACCAATTGCAACCTACAATGTTGGTGGCTTCACACGGTGGCACAAGGGTCCAAGTTTTGTTTTGGGTTAGGGCATTGAATTCATCAAGCATGGCTGAGTGCCATTGGGGAGAGGCTAAGGCTTGTTTAGTTGTTTTGGGAAGGGTTGTGGGTGAGTTGAGAGAGGCGAGGTTAGAATATTTGGGGTTGGGTTTGACGATGTTGTTGGAGAGACGTGTGGTTGTCGCGACCCCGGACCCCGCGGGCCCCGGGACCGCGATCTCGACGTCGGCTCTAACAAAAAAACAACTCCAAAATACCGAAGTTAAAAATTCTATTTAATACCAAAAGGTGAGAATCCAAAGTTTTACAAAACCAGGTTTGATAAAGACTAAATACAACGATCATAAACTTCCACAAGTTTATGCCCAACAAAATACAATTATACAAATCTTAGTGACGTCATTGTTTGGTACAACTATCCCAAAATGGTTACACATTTACATAATGTAAACCAACCTATAATAACCTTCCCCAAAAGAACGGATCCACACTCGACGTCCTCGCTCTCGTGATCAGCGAGACTAAACCTTAGCACCTGGGGGGGGGGGGTTAAGGAAAAACAAAGATAAAAGAAACGGGGTGAGATAAATCTCAATAAGTTACTAATGCAACTACATGACATGCTATGATGCAATGAGCAGTAAACAATAATTATTATCACATAGCACATAGCGATTATCATATAACAGATAGCAGCGGAAATAAACACATAACAAAGGATATAGCCAAGGTTTTCCAAACCGGAACATCCCAAATAAAGGATCGCTGCGCAGCTTCAATAATCAACCAATCAACATCTTCATAATGGCATGAAAGCCGAAGAGAAAACCCCGGTACCGGAACCAATAACAAAATAATGTGCCACAAAGGGCGGGAGCCATGCCACAAAGTCATGCTCCAAACGTCTCAACCAAGGCCAATCTGGAAGAGGAAAATAAGGGCAAAACAATGGTCGACACCATAATGGACTTGGCCGGTGCCATCACAATATCTCACATCGCCCGACACAACCACAAATACCAGCTGGACTTTCAAATAACTGCTAAGTAATAAAATACTAGCACGATCAACAATAAGGATTCCAAAGTAGGGAATCAAGCCAAATAATCACCAAGAAGATGACATGAACCAACCATACACCATAAAGTGCTCCAAAATCCCAATTAATAGTTAATGAATTTCAAACACAAACTTGATCACCATGGACCCAATTCTATCACTAAAGTGTACTACAATGATCACTAAGGTCAACTAGGAGGACACCCAAGAATTGGATCACAACGCATTCTTTAGTCACACAATTTAACAAAATGTAAATTTTTCAGAGATTTGTGCGGCCGCCCACGCTGGGTTGTGCGGTCGCCCAAAGAGTCTCAAAACAAGAACAAAAGCCTTCAGAAAGATGCGCGGCCGCCCAGGAAGTTTTGTGCGGTCGCCCAACAAGCCGGAATCGCCAGAAATCGGGAAGAACAACATGGTTTCTTCCATTTTTATACCCAAAACACATTTCCACCCAAAATCCAACACTCCCAACAAGATTTCTAAGGTACCCAAACATTATTTAAACAAAGAGGGGACCTTAACAACACTCTTTATCAACCAAAACTAAGATTGGATCAAGGTATTCACCAATTCACCATTTTCAACCAAAAACTCAATAAATTCCAAATAAATTCAAACTCATCCAAACTTCAAATGTAACACATCAAACATTATCTAAACATGATATGAACATTTTAGCATTAAAATGGGGGAAAAGTAACTTACTTGAATTTTCTCAAAGTTGACGGAATTCAAATCTTTTTGACTCTACGCGATCCTAGCGACGATCTAAACAATGTTCATGTTTTAAGAAATGAGAGAAGATGAGAGGAAGAAGGAGAAAATGAAGAGAGAAGAAGAAGGAGAAACTTACCTTTTGCAAATGAGAGAGGGAGAGAGAAAATGGCTGGGAATGGGATGGGGAATGGGGAGGTTGAGTGTATGAGGGAGAAGGGGAGGAGTAGGGAGGGAGTAGGGAAAAATTTCAAACATTTACACTTAGGCCCCCTCCACAACACTACACACAAATACTACTCTCCCTACTAATTATTAAGACTCAACACCTCCACACTAGCCCAAACAACTCGAATAAATGCTAGGCACAAATATTATAACACATAAAATGCACACAAAATATTTAAATAAATAATAATTTAAATAAATAAATAAGAAAATAATTAAATAAAAATCATTTAATTACTAATAAAATAAAGCCTAGATTTCGGGTCGTGACATTCACTCCCCCTTAAAGAAAATTCGACCCGAATTTTAACGAGACTCGCCTTAAACAAAAAGCCACGGAAATTTCCTCTCGATCTCATCTCGGAGCTCCCACGTCGACTCCTCGATGTTATGATTCCTCCAAAGAACTCGGACCAACGCAATGCTTTTGTTTCTCAACTCTTGAACTTTAGAATCTAGGACCCGAACCGGTCGTTCCTCATAACTCATATCGGGTTCAATATCCTCCGGTATCCTCGGTAACACGTGAGACGGATCATGAACATACTTCCGAAGCATAGAAACGTGGAACACGTTGTGCAACCGGTCCAAAGATGGCGGTAACGCAAGACGATACGCTAGAAGTCCAACCTTTCCCAAGATCTCGAAACGGACCAATAAACCTCGGAGACAATTTGCCTTTCTTCCCAAAACGACGGATACCCACCTTCGGAGATACCTTCAAGAATACCAAATCACCAACCTGAAAACTAAGATCTCGCCTTCGGTTGTCTGCGTAGCTCTTATGTCGACTCTGGGCTGTCTTCAATCTATCCCGGATAACTCGAACTTTCTCAACCGAATCCCGAAGCAAATCAATACCCAAAACTTTCGCTTCACCAACCTCATCCCAACAAATAGGCGATCTACACTTCCTTCCATACAAAGCCTCAAACGGAGCCATCTCGATACTAGCCTGATAACTGTTGTTGTAAGAGAACTCCACTAACGGTAGGTGCGAATCCCAAGAATCAGAAAAGTCTATCGAAGAAGCTCGCAACATATCCTCCAAAATCTGAATAGTCCTCTCGGATTGACCATCGGTCTGGGGATGAAAAGCTGTACTGAATCGCAAATCCGTACCCAAAGCTTCCTGAAACGCCTTCCAGAATCTAGAAGTAAACCTCGGGTCTCGATCTGACACAATACTAACCGGAACCCCATGCAACCTAACGATCTCATCGATATAAAGGGTCGCAAGCTTCTCCATCGAATATCTGATATCAATAGGCAAGAAATGAGCGCTCTTGGTCAATCTGTCCACTATTACCCAAACACTGTCATACTTCCTACGGGTACGAGGCAGTCCCGTAACGAAATCCATAGTCACATGCTCCCATTTCCACTCGTGAATCTCTAACGGCTGAAGCAATCCCGCGGGTCTCTGATGCTCGGCTTTGACCTGCTGACACGTTAAACACTTCGAAACATACTCGGCTATTTCCCTTTTCATATTAATCCACCAAAATTGTTGCTTCAAGTCTTGATACATCTTCGTACTACCTGGATGAATAGTATCTCGATTTATGACCCTCATCAAGAACTCTCTGCTTAATTCCATCAACATCCGGAACACACAAACGACCACGGAAAGTCAAAACTCCACTCGAACTCAAAGAAAAATCCTCGAAGTTCTTTTCCTTCAATTTACCCATTATCTTCACCAACTCGGGATCCTCTTTCTGAGCTTCCTTTATCATCTGAACTAGGGTCGGAGACACCCTAATATTCGCAAAAATAGCCCCATGTCTCGATTCACGAGGAGACCAATCTCGAACATCCTCAAGCATTTTCCATTCTCGAACCATCATCGAAGCCACATAAGACTTTCTACTAATCGCATCGGCTACCACATTCGACTTCCCGGATGATACGAAATCGTACAATCATAATCCTTCAACAATTCCATCCATCGGCGCTGTCGGTTGTTCAACTCTTTCTGGGAGAAAAGGTACTTCAAACTCTTGTGATCCGTAAAAATCTCAAACTTCGCCCCATAAAGATAGTGCTTCCATTTGTGCAACGCAAAGACTATCGCCGCTAACTCCATATCATGAGTCGGGTAATTCTGCTCACTCGGGGTCAACTTCCTCGAAGCATACGCAATTACTTTCCCATTCTGCATCAACACACAACCCAAACCCTCTTTCGAAGCATCACTATAAATCACTAGGCCATCGCTCCATTAGGCAAAGTCAAGATCGGTGCTGTAGTCAACCTCTTCTTCAATTTCCTCGAAACTCTTATCACATTTCTCGGTCCACACAAACGGAACGTTCTTCCGGGTCAACTGAGTCATCGGAGTAGCAATCCTCGAAACCCTTCAATAAACCTTCGGTAATAACCGGCTAAACCCAGAAAACTACGAATCTCGGTCACTGACTCGGGTCTCTTCCAATCCACTATAGCTTCAATCTTAGACGGATCCACAGAAATCCCATCTTTAGAAATAACATGACCCAGAAATGACACCTTCTCGAGCCAAAATTCGCATTTACTAAACTTCGCAAATAATTTCTCCCTCGCAAGAACGGATAAAACTGTCCTCAAATGCTGTTCATGCTCCTCTCGAGATTTCGAATAAACAAGAATGCCGTCGATGAAAACCACCACGAACGAATCAAGATAGGGATGGAAAATCCGGTTCATCAAATCCATAAATACGGCCGGCGCGTTAGTCAACCCAAACGGCATAACTAAGAACTCATAATGACCATACCGAGTGCGAAAAGCAGTCTTCGGAATATCCTCCGATCGAACCTTCAACTGATGGTACCCACTCCTCAAATCGAGTTTAGAGAAAACCACGGACCCTTGAAGCTGATCAAACAAATCATCAATATGCGGCAGAGGATACCTGTTCTTCACCGTAACCTGATTCAACTTCCGGTAATCGATGCACAACCTCAACGAACCATCTTTCTTTCGCACAAACAAAACGGTGCTCCCCACGGGGAAACACTAGGGCGGATAAACCCTCTATCAAGCAACTCTTGCAACTGAACTTTCAATTCTTTCAACTCGGCGGGAGCTAACCTATAAGGTGCTTTCGAAATCGGAGCCGTACCCGGCAAAAGATCTATACAAAACTCAATCTCACGATCGGGAGGCATATCATACTCGGTAGAGAAAACATCGGGAAATTCCCGAACTACCCGAACACTATCCAAACTAGGGGATTCTTTCCTAGTATCAAGAACACTAGCCAAATACCCCTCACAACCACTATGCAATAATCGTCTCGCTTTCATAAAAGAAATTAAGCGAACCTTTCTACCCAGAGGACTAGCCTCAAACACAATTTAGGCACATCGGGAATAGAAAAAGTAACAGTTTTCTTACGGCAATCAACAGAAGCATGAAACTTGCTCAACCAATCCATACCCAAAATGACATCAAAGTCTTGGATAGGAAGAACTACCAAATCCGCACAAAGGACTCGACCACAAATAACCACATCACAAGCACGAAAGACTCGATCAGAAATCAAGCATTCTCCTATAGGGGTCGACACCTCTAGCACGTACGGTAAAGACTCGAATGCAGCATTTAACATGGAAGCAAATTGCACAGAAATGTATGAATGAGATGATCCTGGATCTACTAACACTCGTGCGCTCACATTAGACACAGAAATAATACCTCCAATAATGGATGGATCATCGGTCGCTTGTTGTTGATTCATTGCAAACCTTTCCCTTGGACCTTGGGCTTTCCCGCCGCGTCCCTTTTCTGACCCTGAGGAGCTCCAGCTCCTAACCCCGTTGGTTGAATCCTATTCCTCGGACAATCCCTTGCAAAATGACCCATTTGACCACAATTGGTGCACCTTCCTTGCTTCTTCCAACAACGGTCTTCAGAATGACCTTCTTTTTGACAATACGAACAAAGCCTCCTAACTTGGCTCCCTTGGTTCCCGGAAGTGGTACCCGGGTTCCTTGGATCGGTTGCCCTCGGGACTGAGATTGTCCCCCAAAGTTACCTCGGTTATCAATTCTTGGTTGTGACCTGCTTTGCCCTCCCGGCTTGATCGGGTTAGCTACCTCGGTCTTCCTCTTATGCTCCCCAATATCTTGCTCTATTAAGTAGGCTCGGTCCACCGCATCTTGGAAAGTCACGATCCGTTGAGCAATTAGTTGAGTACGGATGGAGGTCTTCAATCCCCGAATAAACCTCATAGCTTTTTGTTCCTCGGTCCTCACCAAATAGTCGCAATACCGGGCTAATTCTATGAACTTAGCCGAGTATTGTGCTATAGACAACACACCTTGCTCCAAGTTGAGTAGCTCGATCTCCTTTCGATTCTGATCAACAACCGGAATGAAATGCTCTCTGAGCTTACGCACGAACAACTCCCACGCATACACCGTGCGAGTATCATCCCAAGTAGCTTTAACGCCCTTCCACCAATGCTCGGCGGCTCCCACAAGCTTATAAGCCGCGAACCGGACCTTGTCCTCATCCGAACACCCAAACACATCATAAATCTTCTCCATAGACTCAATCCATAGCTCAGCTTTCCGAACATCGGGTTCCCCATTGAATTCAACCGGTTTCAACTTCAGAAATTGCTCCAAACCATAACGAGGTGGTGCTTGCTCTACCCTCGGACCTTGATCATGAATGGCCTTCATGGCCGCCTCAAACATGCCTTGAAACATGGCACGTGCTTCATCCCTTGTATCATTCGGATTCTGTGCCCACTAGCACCTCCTCTGTTTCTTCTTCCAGACATTGAGAACAATTACCTGCATAAGACATCAACCATTAATCACTCCACACTCTACTACCCACCTAGGTCATACTAATCCACCTAGACTTATACATAGAGCTAATGCCATAGCTCTGATACCAACTGTCGCGACCCCGGACCCCGCGGGCCCCGGGACCGCGATCTGGACGTCGACTCTAACAATAAAACAACTCCAAATACCGAAGTTAAAAATTCTATTTAATACCAAAAGGTGAGAATCCAAAGTTTTACAAAACCAGGTTTGATAAAGACTAAATACAACGATCATAAACTTCCACAAGTTTATGCCCAACAAAATACAATTATACAAATCTTAGTGACGTCATTGTTTGGTACAACTATCCCAAAATGGTTACACATTTACATAATGTAAACCAACCTATAATAACCTTCCCCAAAAGAACGGATCCACACTCGACGTCCTCGCTCTCGTGATCAGCGAGACTAATCCTTAGCACCTGGGGGGGGGGGGGTTAAGGAAAAACAAAGATAAAAGAAACGGGGTGAGATAAATCTCAATAAGTTACTAATGCAACTACATGACATGCTATGATGCAATGAGCAGTAAACAATAATTATTATCACATAGCACATAGCGATTATCATATAACAGATAGCAGCGGAAATAAACACATAACAAAGGATATAGCCAAGGTTTTCCAAACCGGAACATCCAAATAAAGGATCGCTGCGCAGCTTCAATAATCAACCAATCAACATCTTCATAATGGCATGAAAGCCGAAGAGAAAACCCCGGTACCGGAACCAATAACAAAATAATGTGCCACAAAGGGCGGGAGCCATGCCACAAAGTCATGCTCCAAACGTCTCAACCAAGGCCAATCTGGAAGAGGAAAATAAGGGCAAAACAATGGTCGACACCATAATGGACTTGGCCGGTGCCATCACAATATCTCACATCGCCCGACACAACCACAAATACCAGCTGGACTTTCAAATAACTGCTAAGTAATAAAATACTAGCACGATCAACAATAAGGATTCCAAAGTAGGGAATCAAGCCAAATAATCACCAAGAAGATGACATGAACCAACCATACACCATAAAGTGCTCCAAAATCCCAATTAATAGTTAATGAATTTCAAACACAAACTTGATCACCATGGACCCAATTCTATCACTAAAGTGTACTACAATGATCACTAAGGTCAACTAGGAGGACACCCAAGAATTGGATCACAACGCATTCTTTAGTCACACAATTTAACAAAATGTAAATTTTTCAGAGATTTGTGCGGCCGCCCACGCTGGGTTGTGCGGTCGCCCAAAGAGTCTCAAAACAAGAACAAAAGCCTTCAGAAAGATGCGCGGCCGCCCAGGAAGTTTTGTGCGGTCGCCCAACAAGCCGGAATCGCCAGAAATCGGGAAGAACAACATGGTTTCTTCCATTTTTATACCCAAAACACATTTCCACCCAAAATCCAACACTCCCAACAAGATTTCTAAGGTACCCAAACATTATTTAAACAAAGAGGGGACCTTAACAACACTCTTTATCAACCAAAACTAAGATTGGATCAAGGTATTCATCAATTCACCATTTTCAACCAAAAACTCAATAAATTCCAAATAAATTCAAAACTCATCCAAACTTCAAATGTAACACATCAAACATTATCTAAACATGATATGAACATTTTAGCATTAAAATGGGGAAAAGTAACTTACTTGAATTTTCTCAAAGTTGACGGAATTCAAATCTTTTTGACTCTACGCGATCCTAGCGACGATCTAAACAATGTTCATGTTTTAAGAAATGAGAGAAGATGAGAGGAAGAAGGAGAAAATGAAGAGAGAAGAAGAAGGAGAAACTTACCTTTTGCAAATGAGAGAGGGAGAGAGAAAATGGCTGGGAATGGGATGGGGAATGGGGAGGTTGAGTGTATGAGGGAGAAGGGGAGGAGTAGGGAGGGAGTAGGGAAAAATTTCAAACATTTACACTTAGGCCCCCTCCACAACACTACACACAAATACTACTCTCCCTACTAATTATTAAGACTCAACACCTCCACACTAGCCCAAACAACTCGAATAAATGCTAGGCACAAATATTATAACACATAAAATGCACACAAAATATTTAAATAAATAATAATTTAAATAAATAAATAAGAAAATAATTAAATAAAAATCATTTAATTACTAATAAAATAAAGCCTAGATTTCGGGTCGTGACATTCACTCCCCCTTAAAGAAAATTCGACCCGAATTTTAACGAGACTCGCCTTAAACAAAAAGCCACGGAAATTTCCTCTCGATCTCATCTCGGAGCTCCCACGTCGACTCCTCGATGTTATGATTCCTCCAAAGAACTCGGACCAACGCAATGCTTTTGTTTCTCAACTCTTGAACTTTAGAATCTAGGACCCGAACCGGTCGTTCCTCATAACTCATATCGGGTTCAATATCCTCCGGTATCCTCGGTAACACGTGAGACGGATCATGAACATACTTCCGAAGCATAGAAACGTGGAACACGTTGTGCAACCGGTCCAAAGATGGCGGTAACGCAAGACGATACGCTAGAAGTCCAACCTTTCCCAAGATCTCGAACGGACCAATAAACCTCGGAGACAATTTGCCTTTCTTCCCAAAACGACGGATACCCACCTTCGGAGATACCTTCAAGAATACCAAATCACCAACCTGAAAACTAAGATCTCGCCTTCGGTTGTCTGCGTAGCTCTTATGTCGACTCTGGGCTGTCTTCAATCTATCCCGGATAACTCGAACTTTCTCAACCGAATCCCGAAGCAAATCAATACCCAAAACTTTCGCTTCACCAACCTCATCCCAACAAATAGGCGATCTACACTTCCTTCCATACAAAGCCTCAAACGGAGCCATCTCGATACTAGCCTGATAACTGTTGTTGTAAGAGAACTCCACTAACGGTAGGTGCGAATCCCAAGAATCAGAAAAGTCTATCGAAGAAGCTCGCAACATATCCTCCAAAATCTGAATAGTCCTCTCGGATTGACCATCGGTCTGGGGATGAAAAGCTGTACTGAATCGCAAATCCGTACCCAAAGCTTCCTGAAACGCCTTCCAGAATCTAGAAGTAAACCTCGGGTCTCGATCTGACACAATACTAACCGGAACCCCATGCAACCTAACGATCTCATCGATATAAAGGGTCGCAAGCTTCTCCATCGAATATCTGATATCAATAGGCAAGAAATGAGCGCTCTTGGTCAATCTGTCCACTATTACCCAAACACTGTCATACTTCCTACGGGTACGAGGCAGTCCCGTAACGAAATCCATAGTCACATGCTCCCATTTCCACTCGTGAATCTCTAACGGCTGAAGCAATCCCGCGGGTCTCTGATGCTCGGCTTTGACCTGCTGACACGTTAAACACTTCGAAACATACTCGGCTATTTCCCTTTTCATATTAATCCACCAAAATTGTTGCTTCAAGTCTTGATACATCTTCGTACTACCTGGATGAATAGTATCTCGATTTATGACCCTCATCAAGAAATCTCTGCTTAATTCCATCAACATCTGGAACACACAAACGACCACGGAAAGTCAAAACTCCACTCGAACTCAAAGAAAAATCCTCGAAGTTCTTTTCCTTCAATTTACCCATTATCTTCACCAACTCGGGATCCTCTTTCTGAGCTTCCTTTATCATCTGAACTAGGGTCGGAGACACCCTAATATTCGCAAAAATAGCCCCATGTCTCGATTCACGAGGAGACCAATCTCGAACATCCTCAAGCATTTTCCATTCTCGAACCATCATCGAAGCCACATAAGACTTTCTACTAATCGCATCGGCTACCACATTCGACTTCCCCGGATGATACGAAATCGTACAATCATAATCCTTCAACAATTCCATCCATCGGCGCTGTCGGTTGTTCAACTCTTTCTGGGAGAAAAGGTACTTCAAACTCTTGTGATCCGTAAAAATCTCAAACTTCGCCCCATAAAGATAGTGCTTCCATTTGTGCAACGCAAAGACTATCGCCGCTAACTCCATATCATGAGTCGGGTAATTCTGCTCACTCGGGGTCAACTTCCTCGAAGCATACGCAATTACTTTCCCATTCTGCATCAACACACAACCCAAACCCTCTTTCGAAGCATCACTATAAATCACTAGGCCATCGCTCCCATTAGGCAAAGTCAAGATCGGTGCTGTAGTCAACCTCTTCTTCAATTCCTCGAAACTCTTATCACATTTCTCGGTCCACACAAACGGAACGTTCTTCCGGGTCAACTGAGTCATCGGAGTAGCAATCCTCGAAAACCCTTCAATAAACCTTCGGTAATAACCGGCTAAACCCAGAAAACTACGAATCTCGGTCACTGACTCGGGTCTCTTCCAATCCACTATAGCTTCAATCTTAGACGGATCCACAGAAATCCCATCTTTAGAAATAACATGACCCAGAAATGACACCTTCTCGAGCCAAAATTCGCATTTACTAAACTTCGCAAATAATTTCTCCCTCGCAAGAACGGATAAAACTGTCCTCAAATGCTGTTCATGCTCCTCTCGAGATTTCGAATAAACAAGAATGCCGTCGATGAAAACCACCACGAACGAATCAAGATAGGGATGGAAAATCCGGTTCATCAAATCCATAAATACGGCCGGCGCGTTAGTCAACCCAAACGGCATAACTAAGAACTCATAATGACCATACCGAGTGCGAAAAGCAGTCTTCGGAATATCCTCCGATCGAACCTTCAACTGATGGTACCCACTCCTCAAATCGAGTTTAGAGAAAACCACGGACCCTTGAAGCTGATCAAACAAATCATCAATATGCGGCAGAGGATACCTGTTCTTCACCGTAACCTGATTCAACTTCCGGTAATCGATGCACAACCTCAACGAACCATCTTTCTTTCGCACAAACAAAACCGGTGCTCCCCACGGGGAAACACTAGGGCGGATAAACCCTCTATCAAGCAACTCTTGCAACTGAACTTTCAATTCTTTCAACTCGGCGGGAGCTAACCTATAAGGTGCTTTCGAAATCGGAGCCGTACCCGGCAAAAGATCTATACAAAACTCAATCTCACGATCGGGAGGCATATCATACTCGGTAGAGAAAACATCGGGAAATTCCCGAACTACCCGAACACTATCCAAACTAGGTGATTCTTTCCTAGTATCAAGAACACTAGCCAAATACCCCTCACAACCACTATGCAATAATCGTCTCGCTTTCATAAAAGAAATTAAGCGAACCTTTCTACCCAGAGGACTAGCCTCAAACACAAATTTAGGCACATCGGGAATAGAAAAAGTAACAGTTTTCTTACGGCAATCAACAGAAGCATGAAACTTGCTCAACCAATCCATACCCAAAATGACATCAAAGTCTTGGATAGGAAGAACTACCAAATCCGCACAAAGGACTCGACCACAAATAACCACATCACAAGCACGAAAGACTCGATCAGAAATCAAGCATTCTCCTATAGGGGTCGACACCTCTAGCACGTACGGTAAAGACTCGAATGCAGCATTTAACATGGAAGCAAATTGCACAGAAATGTATGAATGAGATGATCCTGGATCTACTAACACTCGTGCGCTCACATTAGACACAGAAATAATACCTCCAATAATGGATGGATCATCGGTCGCTTGTTGTTGATTCATTGCAAACACTTTCCCTTGGACCTTGGGCTTTCCCGCCGCGTCCCTTTTCTGACCCTGAGGAGCTCCAGCTCCTAACCCCGTTGGTTGAATCCTATTCCTCGGACAATCCCTTGCAAAATGACCCATTTGACCACAATTGGTGCACCTTCCTTGCTTCTTCCAACAACGGTCTTCAGAATGACCTTCTTTTTGACAATACGAACAAAGCCTCCTAACTTGGCTCCCTTGGTTCCCGGAAGTGGTACCCGGGTTCCTTGGGATCGGTTGCCCTCGGGACTGAGATTTTCCCCCAAAGTTACCTCGGTTATCAATTCTTGGTTGTGACCTGCTTTGCCCTCCCGGCTTGATCGGGTTAGCTACCTCGGTCTTCCTCTTATGCTCCCCAATATCTTGCTCTATTAAGTAGGCTCGGTCCACCGCATCTTGGAAAGTCACGATCCGTTGAGCAATTAGTTGAGTACGGATGGAGGTCTTCAATCCCCGAATAAACCTCATAGCTTTTTGTTCCTCGGTCCTCACCAAATAGTCGCAATACCGGGCTAATTCTATGAACTTAGCCGAGTATTGTGCTATAGACAACACACCTTGCTCCAAGTTGAGTAGCTCGATCTCCTTTCGATTCTGATCAACAACCGGAATGAAATGCTCTCTGAACTTACGCACGAACAACTCCCACGCATACACCGTGCGAGTATCATCCCAAGTAGCTTTAACGCCCTTCCACCAATGCTCGGCGGCTCCCACAAGCTTATAAGCCGCGAACCGGACCTTGTCCTCATCCGAACACCCAAACACATCATAAATCTTCTCCATAGACTCAATCCATAGCTCAGCTTTCCGAACATCGGGTTCCCCATTGAATTCAACCGGTTTCAACTTCAGAAATTGCTCCAAACCATAACGAGGTGGTGCTTGCTCTACCCTCGGACCTTGATCATGAATGGCCTTCATGGCCGCCTCAAACATGCCTTGAAACATGGCACGTGCTTCATCCCTTGTATCATTCGGATTCTGTGCCCACTAGCACCTCCTCTGTTTCTTCTTCCAGACATTGAGAACAATTACCTGCATAAGACATCAGCCATTAATCACTCCGCACTCTACTACCCACCTAGGTCATACTAATCCACCTAGACTTATACATAGAACTAATGCCATAGCTCTGATACCAACTGTCGCGACCCCGGACCCCGCGGGCCCCGGGACCGCGATCTGGACGTCGACTCTAACAATAAAACAACTCCAAAATACCGAAGTTAAAAATTCTATTTAATACCAAAAGGTGAGAATCCAAAGTTTTACAAAACCAGGTTTGATAAAGACTAAATACAACGATCATAAACTTCCACAAGTTTATGCCCAACAAAATACAATTATACAAATCTTAGTGACGTCATTGTTTGGTACAACTATCCCAAAATGGTTACACATTTACATAATGTAAACCAACCTATAATAACCTTCCCCAAAAGAACGGATCCACACTCGACGTCCTCGCTCTCGTGATCAGCGAGACTAATCCTTAGCACCTGGGGGGGGGGGTTAAGGAAAAACAAAGATAAAAGAAACGGGGTGAGATAAATCTCAATAAGTTACTAATGTAACTACATGACATGCTATGATGCAATGAGCAGTAAACAATAATTATTATCACATAGCACATAGCGATTATCATATAACAGATAGCAGCGGAAATAAACACATAACAAAGGATATAGCCAAGGTTTTCCAAACCGGAACATCCAAATAAAGGATCGCTGCGCAGCTTCAATAATCAACCAATCAACATCTTCATAATGGCATGAAAGCCGAAGAGAAAACCCCGGTACCGGAACCAATAACAAAATAATGTGCCACAAAGGGCGGGAGCCATGCCACAAAGTCATGCTCCAAACGTCTCAACCAAGGCCAATCTGGAAGAGGAAAATAAGGGCAAAACAATGGTCGACACCATAATGGACTTGGCCGGTGCCATCACAATATCTCACATCGCCCGACACAACCACAAATACCAGCTGGACTTTCAAATAACTGCTAAGTAATAAAATACTAGCACGATCAACAACAAGGATTCCAAAGTAGGGAATCAAGCCAAATAATCACCAAGAAGATGACATGAACCAACCATACACCATAAAGTGCTCCAAAACCCAATTAATAGTTAATGAATTTCAAACACAAACTTGATCACCATGGACCCAATTCTATCACTAAAGTGTACTACAATGATCACTAAGGTCAACTAGGAGGACACCCAAGAATTGGATCACAACGCATTCTTTAGTCACACAATTTAACAAAATGTAAATTTTTCAGAGATTTGTGCGGCCGCCCACGCTGGGTTGTGCGGTCGCCCAAAGAGTCTCAAAACAAGAACAAAAGCCTTCAGAAAGATGCGCGGCCGCCCAGGAAGTTTTGTGCGGTCGCCCAACAAGCCGGAATCGCCAGAAATCGGGAAGAACAACATGGTTTCTTCCATTTTTATACCCAAAACACATTTCCACCCAAAATCCAACACTCCCAACAAGATTTCTAAGGTACCCAAACATTATTTAAACAAAGAGGGGACCTTAACAACACTCTTTATCAACCAAAACTAAGATTGGATCAAGGTATTCATCAATTCACCATTTTCAACCAAAAACTCAATAAATTCCAAATAAATTCAAAACTCATCCAAACTTCAAATGTAACACATCAAACATTATCTAAACATGATATGAACATTTTAGCATTAAAATGGGGGGAAAGTAACTTACTTGAATTTTCTCAAAGTTGACGGAATTTAAATCTTTTTGACTCTACGCGATCCTAGCGACGATCTAAACAATGTTCATGTTTTAAGAAATGAGAGAAGATGAGAGGAAGAAGGAGAAAATGAAGAGAGAAGAAGAAGGAGAAACTTACCTTTTGCAAATGAGAGAGGGAGAGAGAAAATGGCTGGGAATGGGATGGGGAATGGGGAGGTTGAGTGTATGAGGGAGAAGGGGAGGAGTAGGGAGGGAGTAGGGAAAAATTTCAAACATTTACACTTAGGCCCCCTCCACAACACTACACACAAATACTACTCTCCCTACTAATTATTAAGACTCAACACCTCCACACTAGCCCAAACAACTCGAATAAATGCTAGGCACAAATATTATAACACATAAAATGCACACAAAATATTTAAATAAATAATAATTTAAATAAATAAATAAGCAAATAATTAAATAAAAATCATTTAATTACTAATAAAATAGAGCCTAGATTTCGGGTCGTGACAGTGGTAATGGTTCAGGTTGGTGGATTAGAAGTGATAACATTTTGGGGAGTGGGTCGAGAGGAAGCTGTTGGGTTGGGAAGGTCAGGTTGGGAAGGAGGATCCATTATGGGGGAATGTCCGAGCAAGTTTGAAGGGGTGGGGGAGGGTCCGGCCGGGTTAGAAGGATTTCCGGGCGGGTGTTGAAGTGGTGCGGTCGGGGCTTGGGGGTTGGGTTGGGTGTAGTATAGGTGCGGTCGGGGCTTGGTTGGGGTCCGGTCGGGTGTATTGTAGTTTCGGTCGGGGCTTGGGGTTGTCCAACCGGATCTGTATGAGTGAGAGAGGAGGGGTGTGACCGGGGGTTGGGTTGGGAATTTGTGGTTGGGTTGGGTTTGTTAAGCATTAGGGGAATTGAAATAGGACACCATTGAGAGGGTGTGATGGATGGAGAAGAATTTTCTTTGGTAGTAAGGGAAGAAAAAGGGAATTCATTCTCAACAAATTTGACATGTCGGGATGTGTATACTCGGAATTTAGTGGGATCTAGACAATGGTACGCACTTTGTGTGGAGGAGTAACCAACAAAAATGCAGGGGATAGATTTTGGAGCTAGTTTGTGAAGAGTATAGGGGCGAAGCCACGGGTAGCAAAGACATCCAAAACTACGAAGTTTTGTGTAATTGGGTGGTGTCTGAAAGAGACGAAGAAAGGGAGACTCATTTGAAAGTGTGGGAGTGGGTAGACGATTGATAAGATAGGTAGCGGTGGTAAAGGCATATGGCCATAGGTTGAGAGGAAGATGAGCATGAGAGAGAAGAGATAAACCAGTTTCGACTATGTGTTGATGATGTCTTTCGGCAAAGCCGTTGTGTTCAGGTGTATGAGGAGGAGAGGTGAGATGGGTGATGCCATTTTTGAGAAGGGAGTGAGTTATTTTGATATATTCACCACCATTGTCGGAGAAGAATTGAGTTATTTCTTTTTGAAAATATTTTTCCACAAGAGCTTTAAAGCGAGTGAAATTTTCAAAGGTGTCGGATTTATGTTTAAGAGGATATAGCCACGTATATTTAGTGAAGTGGTCAACAAAGATGATGTAGTATTTGAAGTTGTCATGTGAGAGAATTGGTGACGTCCAAACATCAGAAAATATGAGTTCAAGAGGAGCTTTTGATGTAAGAGTAGAGACAGAGATTGGCAATTTGTGACTCTTATTGATGTTGCAAGCATTACAATTCGAAAAATGACTAGAAGAAATATCTAAAGAAAACTTGCGTTGAAGTAAAGAAATAATTGACGATGCCGGGTGGCCGAGTCGATGATGCCATAAAAGAGGAGAAGTGGTGATGTTGGCGTGAGCTTGAACAGAAGAAGGATGCCAAAGGTAGACGCCTTTGTCAATTGTTCCATGAATGAGGATCCGGTGAGTCGAGATTTCCTTGATAAGAAAAGAAGAGTGAGAAAATTCAATGATAGCATTATTGTCTTTGCAAAATTGAGAAACAAAGAGAATATTTTGAGAAATGCGTGGAACATGTAAGACATTGTTAAATTGAAGAGTATAGTGAGGGAGATTGAGAGAGAATGAACCTATGTTGGCTATGGGAAGAGAGGAGCCATCACCAATAATAACATCATCACTTCCATCATAGGGGCTGTGGAGGGAGAGGTTGTTCAAGTCATTGGTGATATGGTGTGTGGCCCCACTATCAACTAGAAATGATTTTGGGAGAGGGGTGGTGGGAGATTTAGCGGTGTGAGCTTGAGGGCGGGTTTGATTGTTGGTGCGGTTGGGTCGGGGATTTAAGGGAGGAGGAGGGAAGACAACCTGAGGATATTCCTTTTTGAACTTTCGACAGTCAGAGATGACATGACCCACAATCCGACAGAACTGACATTTTCCCTTGAATTGGGTGGTTGTGGAAGGTGACTGGGAGTAGGATGGCGGATTGGGCAGAAGGGGTGGTGATGAATTAGGGTTGGAAAAGTTTCGGTTGGGATGAGGATTATAGTGGACAGCATGAGCGGAGATAGGGAGGGGTGATGGGGTGTGTTGTTTTAAGGTAAGTTCGTGGTTGATGAGTTTCTCATGTAATGCTTCGAAGGTAATGGGGTTGTCTCGGGCTCGAATAGAATCTATGATTGGTTTGTATGAGTCATAGTTTAAACCTTTTAGAACTTTGGCTATAACGTCTTCAGGATCCATGGGTTTGCCTATAATAGCAAGCTTGTCAGTGCAAGTTTTTATCGAGTGCATGTACTCGGAAATGGTTTGGGTGGTTTTTGTGAGAGAATCAAGATGATCTTTGATTTGTAGTATGTGGCCACGGGATGGGTTGGCGTAGGTAGTTTTGAGAATTGTCCAAGATTCGTTGGAGGTTTTGGCTCGGTGTACAAGCGGTGCGACGGTGGGGTCGAGGGTGCCTATAAGTGAACCAAGAAGAAGGCGATCTTGGCGATGCCAAGTGATAGATGCGGGGTTAGGTTTTTCAATGGTGCCGTCTTTGATGGTGGCGGCGGGTGGGGGATGGGTTCCATCTACGAATTGAAGAAGATCAAGACCGAAGAGAAGAGATGTTATTTGAGAAGCCCAAGTGAGGTAGGTAAGAGGTGTGAGGGGTTTGCATTGAGAGAGATTGACAAGGATTATGGGGTTGGAGGGGTCGGCGGGGTTGGGAAGAGTGCCGGAGGTGGTGGCCATGGGGGAGGGGCAGCGGAAGAAAAAATTGGGTGAGGATCGGTTTTGCTCTTATACCATATAAGAGAAATTATAAAAGCTTGTATTTCACTATGAGAGAATAGTACAATTTATAGGAGTACAAAGAATTCAAAAATATCTAACTAAGGATAATGGCTTATCTACATTAACTACACAGAATATTTTAAATATGTACATAATCGGATGAGATCAGTTTGTTGATGCTAGGGAATCCTTGTGATTTGGTTGAGAGATATTAGAGGGATCCTTATCACATGAAACAATGAGATTTCATTTTGATGCACTCAAGATTGCAAAGTGCAGGCAGCTCTCTGTTGTTTACTAATGCATCTTATTTGGACTATTCTCACTGAAATGTGAAAAAGATCATACAGGAAGGCACCAAAAGAAAAAAAAAAGAAAAAAAGAAGTGTTTGGGGATCCTTTGATTCTTGTTCTAATATCCTTATACCAGCATAATTTTTAGGCCAAAATATGTTTATCCCCTCAAAGTATCCACCCATTCCCACTTTGCACCTCAAACCCAATTTTGTCCCAAAGTGACCCTCCAATTTGCCATTTGTCCCAGTTTGACCTATGACCCCCCTAGACCCCAAACGGCGTTATAAAATTAACGAGAAATGGTCATGTGCATGTCATGTGAGGGGTATTTTTATCATTTTTCTTGAAAATGGAAGGGTATAAAGGTCCATTTATACCCTTTCTCCACCACCATCATCATCAACCTTCATTCACCGCCGCCACCACCACCAATTTTCCAGAATCCGGTGACCACTGCCGCCACCGCCACCAATTTTTCAGAATCCGGTGACCACCGTCGCCATTCTTCCAGAATCCGACCACCACCACTAACAATTCTCTCAAATTCACAATCAAAATTATTTCCCTCAAACCAAGATCAAGAGATGAAAAACAATTGTTCCAGCAAACACACTTTGAATTTGAGATGAAAAACAATTGTTTTTCTAATTTGCCGTCTCCGGCGCTCACTCCGTCTCCATCACCCGCTCCCTAACTCTCTCTTGTCCGACGAAGCTCCGTCTCCGGTGCGAAGCTCCTTACGCCCAGATCTGTCCTACAAATCCGTCGCCCTCTCCAAATTCGTCTATCTACAAGAGGATTTCATCCAAAATTCAAACTGTGAGTGACGAATTGTTGTATCAGTGTCCGCCGTCTGCTAAATTTTTGGTACTTTCGCCGGAGAAAACCAACGGCACCGGCGAAGACAACGTCGACTGTGACTCACGTTGTTAGGAATATATTTGGGGTGTCGGAGCCGAGAGGGAAGTTCGAGGAGAATGATCAACTAGCGCACCAGTTCTTTGTGGAGTTGACATGGGTCACTTTTTCCAAGCCCGACAATGTAGCCACCAGTCTAACCCACCCGGCTTGGAGGCTTCTCTATAGAGGCTTATCAATGACTTTTCTGGCAAAGGGGGAGCCGGCTCAACTGAACACCATGGATGTTGCGTTATTGAGGACGGCACTGCCCAAGGCCTCGAGAACATTCCCGGATTGGGTGGATATTTTTTTGGTTAGGTGTGCACTTTGTGTGAGTAGGGGGTGTGGTAACATCTCGATGGGGGGCATGTTCACTCTATTGGTGGAACATTTTGTTCAAGATCATCCCGATGCGGCTGTGTATGTTGGGGGACCCAACTTTTATGATCAGGATTATTTGAGCCGGTATGATGACTTCACACGTGTGGGCCCTGTGCTGAAGTTCCATTATGGGGATGAGCTTTCTGTGTTGTGTGAGCGTGGGGCTGTTTTCCCGTCGGGCTCGACGGCTAGGGAGTGGAGAATGCCCAGTGTACTTGACGTCAGGAGTAAACTGTGGGTTAAGAGAGGTGGTCATAATGATGATGATGATGGTGATGATGAGCAGGATGATGGTGATGATGAGGAGAATGCACCAGATGATGAGGAGATGCAGGAGATGCCACAGCAGCAGGGCGGTTCTGATGCTTTTGGGGACTGGTCACAGATGCGGTCCTTCTTAGAGGGCCAGCAGCAGGAGATGCTATCCATCGTACAGTCCCGGCACACATTTGAGGATCAGATGCATCAGAACAGATATGCCTTTGAGGATAGGCGCTGGGAGGATTTTTCAGATAGACTAGAGGGGCTCGAGGACCAGCAGGCTATTATGTCCAGAAGACATCAGCAGATGGAGTCCTGGATGATGCAGCAGCAGGGGCCCCCACAGTATGTACCGGTGGAGGATGAGTATTACGCCATGATGGCATCCCGGTCAGAGGCTCAGGAACAGCGGCGTGCATCCAGACGTCCCCGACATCAGGGAGAGGGCTCCAGTTCACAGTCTCAGGAGCCGCTGCAGCCTCAGTATCCACCGCAGACTCAGTATTACTCACAGGCCCACTGGCAGTGGCAGTGGCCACAGTGAGGGTACACCTTTTCCTTACGCTTTTACTGTCCTTTATTTTTACTGTTCACACACACAGAGGACACTGTGTAGTTTAAGCGTGGGAGAGGGTTTGTATGATGTAGAGTACGCATTTTATTTTAATTTTCTTATTCAAAAAAAATAAAAAAAATAGAGAGGCAAAGTGAAAACCCGAAAGGGCGCTTAGGCAAAAGGTGAGATTTTGAGTGATTTTATCATTTATTCACCGGAGAGAAGTCATAAGGGGGGTAAGGAGTCTCGGGTTAGGATATTTTGATGTTGGAGGTTCGGTTAGTGGGTAATAGGATAGAAATCCTTATTTTGCTTTTGGAGTTATAAGGGGGAGTAGGTGCTAAATACGAGGTGAGTTTTACGCGGGACCTGACACGCCCCCAGGTCCCGGGATCCCCTAATAGAACCTCAAACCTGGATGGGAGTGCCTAACGGGAAACAAGAAACTTAACAAGAAACTTAATGACATTTATTTAACAAATTGACATGATATATATACTCTAGAGTAAGGAGCTATACTAGCTCACAACACGAGTTCTATACAAGAAAATTTAAAACCAAACTTAATACATACACAGCGGAAACATGCCTAGCACATAAGCTGGCATTTAAGAGTACTATACAAGATGTCTAGTGGCAACAAGAACTAAACAAGACTGTCTACCCCAAAATAAGGAGTTACAAAACCCATAATACATCGTCCTCACCAAGTGTAAAAGGACACAAGCCCCAAAATAATCACGACCTGCGAAGCAAGCTCCCAACTATGTCGAGCCTCACTGCGCACTATCCTTCCTTTCCTGGGGGGGAACAAATAAAGGGTGAGATAAATCTCAGTAAGCTATTAGATGCAACTACATGACATGCTATCATGCAATTCAAGTAGATACTCAAGTAATCATATATTAAGTATCATCAAGTAACAAGTATATGAGAGGATAATCCACTCATCCAGTAGCACATAAAGCTAACCAAGCAAGTTATAAGGATATTGCTTCCTTCCTTATTCCTCCCAAGAATACCATTGTTGTCGTAGCTTGTATTACTTTGACAATCACGATCAATAACAGGAACTGATTATTCAGTATATCAGAAGACCCGGTAACCAGTGTCATTCTCAATATCAGTACTCATGATTATTCATGAGGTGTTCAGGACGGGAAATTAGCATTCACTTTAGTCAGGCTTATTGCTCCAACTAAGGAAGCTATGCCCTTACTATGGCCGGTAGTAAGGGGTCGGGCTGAAATACATAGGGACCCGATTGTCACTTAAACCCCAGCTCTCGCGACAAGCGTGAACCTATACATTTTCGAACAAGCAAGGAGAACCAGCTGGACTCACACAAGAAAGTACAAGTAGATATTTACTTGAACAACGGGAGAGGAACTAATCCAAATGTAGTGGACTAGCTCAACAAGGAACATGCTTCAAGTACTCAAGAAGTCACCTTGTATCAAGAAAATGTATGCAATGTTTGCACATACACAACAAGAACATGTCTCATACACGTTAGTGCTTGTTCATAGCACTTTCAAGTTCACTACCATACATATGTATTGGTGTCAAGCCATGTACAAGATTTTATTATCTTATACTTCAAGTTATAACTTCCAATCTTTGGACATTCAAACAAGTATAAGAGTTATACATTTACTCTTACAAAATCCAACTCCTATTCTTAGGATGTTCAAGTCTAAGACCTTGTGCTAATGCCCCTAAGGTGCACAATCATTGGATTCACAACAAGTATAACACATTAGTGCTTGTTCATAGCACTTTCAAGACATAACGAAGAGATACTACTCCTATACTTATGTTCAATGTCCTAAAACACCTATCTAAGTGCTCTATACAATCACTTTAAAACCTCATTAATTTAGTCTTTGAATAGCCCTCTGAGTCTAGGTTATTCAGCTTCTTTCGGATCTTGATTCCGACTTTCCTATAGAAAGTTATGAAGGAAACCATTCAAGAAGGAAAACAAATCAGAAATTTCACTTGGCACGACCGTGCGTGCAAAAGTGGCACGACCGTGCTATCAAGGTCGAGAGGTTTTCACACAAAATTCCTTTTCGGCACGACCGTGCCCATAAAAGGCGCACGACCGTGCTAAATCTGCCGAGGGATTTTCACCCAAAATTCATTTTTGGCACGACCGTGCCCATAAAAGGCGCACGACCGTGCTAACACTGCCGAGAGATTTTTGCCTAAAGGCGATATTTGGCACGACCGTGCCAATTAAAGGCGCACGACCGTGCTCAGCACAATTTGGTAAATTTCCCCTGAGTTCAAACTTAACAATTCTCCGTCCCAAGCTTAGGAGTAACTTTTCACTAACATTTAACAATCCATCAAAGTGCACTAACAAGTTTAAAACCAACTTATTCATTTCCTTTCATTAGTTTACCCAGTAGGTTTTACTCCCCTTGTCCCAAATTTACAAGTATCCCAAAAATCACCCCAAACACAAAATTAACAATCACAAGTATGGAGAATAACATTTATGCCTGTTATTACAAGCAAGGGGAGCTAATAACTTACCTAGTCAAAATTCAAGTTGACCAAAACTTATTTCTGTTTGGCCTGGAACGCTCTATTCAACGCCACGAATATTAATCCGGGATCGGAAGCAAGAACGGAGGGATAATTAAACTCGAGGAGTCGAGAATAGGCAAAACTTTTAACCTAGGTTATGAAACAGAGGGAGTGTACGTACTGATTTGGGGAAAATGACTTTCCCAGGCAACCCACAAAGATGATATACTTAAAACTTTCCAAGAATTGCACTTAGGCCCCTCAAGTTTCACTTTTAACAAAAAGACCCCTGAAGTCAAAATTTCCCAAATGACCCTAAAGTCAAAACTAGACATGTAACCACCTTAATATTCTAAAGCAGTTAAAACTTTAACCCAAGTAAAACTAACACATAATATGCAAGTTCAAGTATTTAACAAGTATGTCAAATATTTAACAGGAAATTCGATGGGTGTTACATCCTCCCCACCTTAAAGAAAATTCGCCCACGAATTTTTACTTACCAAAGTTTTCAAATAGGCTCGGGTATTTATCTCGCATCTCTTTCTCGGTTTCCCAAGTAGCTTCTTCAATTTCATGATTCCTCCACAAGACCTTCACAATAGGAATCCTTTTGGTACGCAATACTTGCTCTTTCCAGTCAAGAATTTCAACAGGCTGTTCCTCATAAGACAAATCAGGCTGAAATGGAATAGCCTCATACTCAAGAACATGTGATTCATCTGCCATATACTTGCGAAGCATAGATACATGGAACACGTTATGAATACCAGATAAAGAAGGAGGTAAAGACACTTTATAAGCCAACTTACCAACTCTTTCAAGAATCTCAAATGGACCGATATAACGAGGAGATAACTTTCCTTTCTTCCCAAATCTCTTTATACCTCTACGAGGAGAGACCTTCAAGAATACAAAGTCACCTACCTGAAATTCAAGATCCCTTCTACGATGATCTGCATAACTCTTTTGTCTACTCTGAGCTGTACGCAATCTATCTCGAATAAGTTTCACACTCTCAACTGATTGTTGAACCATTTCAGGACCCAAGAGTCTAGCTTCTCCCACTTCATCCCAGCATATAGGAGATCGACATTTTCTGCCGTAAAGAGCCTCATAAGGAGCCATTTCAATGCTAGACTGATAACTGTTATTATAAGCAAACTCAGCCAAAGGAAGATGAGTATCCCAACTGCCTTTGAAATCAATAACACAAGCACGTAACATATCCTCAAGAATCTGTATAAGTCTCTCAGATTGCCCATCAGATTGAGGATGAAAAGCAGTACTGAAATTCAATTTAGTACCCATAGCACCCTGCAGAGACTGCCAGAATCGAGAAGTAAAACGAGGATCTCTATCAGATACAATACTCACAGGAACCCCATGCAGTCGGATAATCTCCTGAACATACAAAGATGCCAATTGAGACAATGAATATCCCATGGAAACAGACAAGAAATGAGCTGATTTAGTCAACCTGTCCACAATAACCCAAACAGCATCATGGCCTCGTCTGGTACGTGGCAAACCAGTCACAAATCCATAGTAATATGCTCCCATTTCCACTCTGGAATTTCCAATGGTTGCAACAAACCTGCTGGACGTTGATGTTCCACCTTTACTTGTTGACAAGTCAAACATTTGGATACATACTCAGCAATCTCTCTTTTCATATTGTTCCACCAGAAATGTTTCTTCAAGTCTTGATACATTTTAGTACTTCCAGGATGAATAATATACTTGGCTTTGTGAGCCTCTTCAAGAACTTTCTTCTTAATCTCAGGATCAACTGGAATACAAACTCGACCTCGGAAGGTAAGAATTCCATCACTGTTCAAAGAAAAATCTGGTTGCTTTCCTTCATTCATTCCACTAATGATTTTCTGCAATTCAGAATCAACTACCTGAGCTTCTTTGATCTGTTGGAGTAAATCCGAAGTAGCTTTTATATTAGCAAACATAACTCCATGATTTGATTCACAAGGACTCCAATCACACAAATCTTCAAACATCTTCCATTCACGAATCATCAAGCAAGAAATATAAGTCTTTCTGCTTAGTGCATCTGCCACAACATTTGCCTTTCCAGGATGATAAAGAATAGTACAATCATGATCCTTCAATTTCTCCATCCATCTACGTTGCCTCATGTTAAGCTCTTTTTGAGAAAACAAGTACTTCAAGCTCTTATGATCAGTGAAACCTCAAATTTGGTTCCATACAAGTAATGCCTCCATTTATGCAAAGCAAAAATAATCGCAGCCAACTCTAAATCATGAGTAGGATAATTCTTTTCATAAGGAGATAATTTTCGAGAAGCATAAGCTATTACCTTGCCATCTTGCATCAGAACACAACCCAATCCTTCTTTAGAAGCATCAGTATAAACCATGAAATGCTCAGAACCATTAGGCAAAGCCAAGACTGGAGCTGTAGTCAAACGCCTTTTCAACTCCTGAAAACTCGCTTCACATTTATCATTCCACTCAAAAGAAATAGCTTTTCGAGTCATATTAGTCAATGGAGTAGCAATCTTGGAGAATCCCTCAATGAACCTCCGATAATAACTAGCTAAGCCCAAGAAACTACGGATTTCAGTCACTGTAGTTGGCCTTTTCCAGTTAACAACTGCTTCAACTTTGGAAGGATCTACTGCAATACCAGTAGCAGACACAACATGCCCCAAGAATGAAACTTCTTCTAACCAGAAAGCACATTTGCTGAATTTTGCAAATAGTTGTTTCTCACGAAGAACTTGTAATACCACTCTGAGATGTTGCTCATGCTCAGCCCGTGACTTAGAATACACAAGAATATCATCAATGAATACCACCACAAAGCAATCAAGATATGGCTTGAATATACGGTTCATCAAATCCATAAATACAGCTGGAGCATTTGTCAAACCGAATGGCATAACAATAAACTCATAATGCCCATACCTGGTACGGAAAGCTGTCTTTGGTATATCCTCATATCTGATTTTCAACTGATGATAACCACTTCTCAAGTCAAGCTTCGAATATACTACTGAACCCTGAAGCTGATCAAACAAGTCATCAATATGAGGTAACGGATATTTATTCTTGATAGTTACCTGATTAAGATCTCTGTAATCAATACACAATCGCAGAGTCCCATCTTTCTTTCTGACAAACAGCACTGGTGCACCCCACGGTGATACACTAGGCCTGATAAAGCCCCGATCAAGCAATTCCTCAAGCTGTGTTTTCAACTCTCTTAACTCAGCTGGAGCCATTCTATATGGTGCTTTAGAGATTGGTGCTGTACCTGGTAATAACTCAATACAGAACTCAAGCTCTCGATCAGGTGGCATACTATACTCAGAAGAGAACACATCTGAAATTCAGACACAACAGAATATCCTCCATCTTGGGAACAGATACACTCTGATCAAGCACACATGCGAGATACCCGGCACAACCACGAGATAAAAGTTTTCTAGCTTTTAAAGTAGAAATAACATGTATAGCACATAAAGGCCTATCACCTTCAAAGGTAAAATCAGGCAAACCAGGAATAGAAAAAGTTACTACTTTTCTATAACAATCAACAGATGCATGATGCACATATAGCCAATCCATGCCAAGAATCACGTCAAAGTCCCTTATAGGTAACACGACTAGGTCGGCAAGAAGGGCATGATCACCCACAAGGACCTCACATTTCTTGTAAACCTCAGAAGTAAACATGCAATCTCCCATAGGGGAAGATACTTCTAGCACATAAGGCATAGAATCAGGAAGAACATGCAAATGCGACACAAAATGAGATGCCACATAAGAATGAGATGAGCCTGGATCTATCAAGACTCGCGCTCTCGTACTAGAAAGTAATATAATACCTCCTATGACCGCAGAAGACTCAGCTACACCCTGCTGATCTAGTGCAAACACTCGACCCTGAACTTTTGGTCGACCACCACTATCTCTCTTGGAACCTGAGACTGGTTGACTTGTACCCCCAACTTGATTTACTTTACTTTTAGGACAATTTCTAGCAAAGTGCCCCGCTTCACCACACACTATACACTTTCCTTGCTTTAGCCAACACTTGTCTTCAGAATGGCCTTCTTTTGAACAATAGCCACATACTCTCCTGGAACCTTGGACTGTTGTCCTCGAACCAGTTGATACACTACCTTTACTTTCAGTTGGCTGTCGGAATCGACGATCTTGGCGGCCAGATTTACCACCTTTAGAACCAGATCCCTGAGTTTTCTCCGATACACGACCAGTCATGGTTGTTCCCAACTTCACCTTGTGTTCTTCGATATCATTTTCAATAGTATAAGCCTTCTCCACTGCTTGCTGATAGCTAGTGAGCTGTAGAGAAAGAAGTTGCTTCCTGTACTCAGTCCTCAACCCTTTAACAAACCTCTGTGCCTTCTTGGCTTCATTTGGAACTAAATGATCACAATACCTTGCCAATTCTGTGAACTTGGTTGAGTATTGCCCCACGGTCAGACTTCCCTGCTCCAGATTAAGAAATTCCATCTCTTTCCTATCTTGGACCACTGTTGGAATAAACTGCGACTTAAAAGCTTTAAGAAAATTCTCCCATGTCTGTGGTACACCTTCTAGTTCCCAACTTTTACTCAACACTTGCCACCAATGCTCAGCGGCTTTCTCAAGTTTAAAGGTTGCAAAGGTTACCTTATCACCACCTGCACATCTCAAGGCTGTAAAGATCTTCTCAATGCTTTCAATCCACTCCTCTGCCTTTTTAGCATCAAATTCCCCGTCAAAACTGCGAGGTTTCAGCTTCAAGAACCTTGTAAGGCGATTAGGATAATCCCAGTCAACATTATCAAACCATTTCTTCTTGAGGAGTTATAGATCTCAGCTGATTACTGCCACTAGTACCTTCAGAACTCATTGTACCTGTAGGTAAACACTCAGCGTTATTAATAACACCCAGACTCACCCATACCTAGGCCATAGACCCTATCCAGACTTAGAGCAAACCAAGGTAGCTAAACAGGGTAGCTAAACCAGGGTAGCTCTGATACCAACCTGACACGCCCCCAGGTCTCGGGATCCCCTAATAGAACTCAACCTGGATGGGAGTGCCTAACGGGAAACAGAAACTTAACAAGAAACTTAATGACATTTATTTAACAAATTGACATGATATATATACTCTAGAGTAGGAGCTATACTAGCTCACAACACGAGTTCTATACAAGAAAATTAAAACCAAACTTAATACATACACAGCGGAAACATCCTAGCACATAAGCTGGCATTTAAGTACTATACAAGATGTCTAGTGACAACAAGAACTAAACAAGACTGTCTACCCCAAATAAGGAGTTACAAAACCATAATACATCGTCCTCACCAAGTGTAAAAAGGACACAACCCCCAAAATAATCACGACCTGCGAAGCAAGCTCCCAACTATGTCGAGCCTCACTGCGCACTATCCTTCCTTTCCTGGGGGGGAACAATAAAGGGTGAGATAAATCTCAGTAAGCTATTAGATGCAAC
>JAOWBW010000174.1:966638-1040073 GCA_026119855.1 Campanula takesimana | reverse complement strand
TTTTTTTTGAAGGGAGGTGGGATGGGTGGTGTTGGGGAGGGAGTAGGGGAGGTGGTGGGGTAGGGGTGAGGTGGGGGGTGGGGGAGGTTTCAAAAATAATTTTAATGTGTGTGAAAAGAAAGTTTCTTTTTTTGAGGGTGGGTGGATGGTGGGGTAGGGTGGGGTGGAGGTGGGTGGATGGTGGGGTTAGTAGGGGTGGGGGACGTGTTCAAAAAATAATTTTAATATGAGTGAAAAGAAGTTTTTTTTTTTTTTTTTTTTAGGGGGGGTAGGGATGGGTGGGGATGGGTGGTGCGGGGAAAAGGGCGAGGCGGAGGTGGAGGAGTGTTCAAAAATAATTTTGTGTCATCATTTTTTTCCGGAAAATGTTTTCCTTAGGTGGAGGTAAGGAAAACGTTTTCCTTAGAAAAGGGGGAAAACCATTTTCCGGAATACACTTTCCCCATTTTCCGGTGCTTAACAAATATCGGAAAATGCGGAAAATGTTTTCCGGAAAACAAACGGGGCCTGAATTTGGATCATCAATGAAAACAAGGTTGTAAAGACATTGCCGTTAGGTTTTAATTGAAAATCTGTTCAAAACAGTCTGTTCCATTATCTTTCTAATCAAAATTCGCAAATTTTGTTAATTTTCTGGCATAAAGTGAAGTTTCTATTATCTTTCTAACAATAAGTAGTAATTCTGATAACATTTGATGGAAAGTGGCAATTTCTGTGAATTTTAACAAAACATCACGTTTTTTCGTTAAAACTTACAAATGCATGTTTTTCCGTTGTCTTTCTAACGAAACTATAACGAAATATTAACAAAATTGGATTTTAAGACTCAAAATTGAAAATATGCTTACCAAACATATTAAATATCTTGGCCTAACCCATGTTTATATGATTTGGTGCCTCTAGCAACTCAGATTTCTTTCCCTTTTTCATTAACTCTTTAAGCAATATTAAGTTGCATACTGCAAATACTCGTTCCGTCTCAGTTAAGGGTTCTTACTTTCCTTTTTGGTATGTCCTAATTTAAGGTTTTTAGTTGTTTTATTCTTTAAATGACAAATGATGAATAGTGGACATCATTGTCTTCATAAAGTTCATATATTACAAAAAAAAAAACCATCACTTACCCATCTACTTTCCATCCACTTGCTTTATGAATGGATAATTATATCCTCCACACACTACCATGCTTGACTCAAATTTGCCTTGGTTTTTTAATAAGCGTGTAAAGTCAAACTAAGAACTTTAAACCGGGACGGAGAGAGTATTTATCTGTCATTCACTCAAAACTTGTTTTAGGAAAGTAAATATAACATTTTAATTTACTCAAAAAATAGATTTCAATTTTAAACTTATTTTCATTTACATAATAAAATGAAATCACATGGAGTTTGTTTTTACCATAAAGTGATTAAACATCAAATTCTCAAAATAAATTTCCAACTGTATGTATGTATTTTATTCTTAATTTTTGTGGCGTAAAAATATAATGAAAGGTGCTACGGGACTAGAGAAATTTTTGTTAAAAAGCTTTAATGTTAGTCCAAAACCAACCAGATAAATACCAGTCGAGTTGTTCTTTTGTAAAACGCGTTTTTTCTAATGGTTATACGAGTCGAGTTGGTCTCTTTGTAAAACGCGTTTTTTCTAATGGTTAGGAAAAGCGTGTTTTTCAAACCTCCAGAAGACTTTATATTGATATCCAGAAGGCTTTATACTGATACCCTGGCTATCACTTTCATGATTCTGACTATCAATCTCATATCCAGAAGGCTTTATATTGATATCCAGAACCAGAGAACCCTTCTGACTATCACTTTTAAAGGTTCTGACTATCAATTTCAAAAGTTATGCTATCAATCTCATATCCAGAAGACTTTATATTAATATCTAGGACCCATCTGGCTATCACTTTCAAAGGTTCTGGCTATCAGTCTCATATCCATAAGCCTTTATATTGATATCCAGAACCGTTGAGAAGTTCCGATTATTTACAAAAATGCCACCACATTTTTTTTAAAGGGTTAATGACAATTTAGGGCCTGAAGTGTATGGGTCTGCGGCGGGGGGCCTAAACTTTTTTATTCTACACATCAGGGCTTGACTTGACAAGTTCTCGTCAGTTAAGGGCTTTTTGACGGAATTTGTTAGAAAAGTCAGTTAAATTGACAAAATTGACGGATTTGTAACTGATTTCAGGTTTTAGGGGCTTTAGTGAATATATAGAAACTTAAAGAGTAAAAATTAAATGTAAAGTATTTTATGCATATTCCTAAAGTTAAAAAAAAAAAGTTTTTTTTTTCAAATAATCAGAATTAAAGGATATTAATGAAATTATATGTTACTTTTTTTTGAAACAAAAAAATATATGTTACTTAAATATATATAAAAATAAGGACTTGAGCTTAATCTTAATCAGTATATTATATATATAT
Source organism: Campanula takesimana (assembly GCA_026119855.1). Taxonomy (NCBI): domain Eukaryota; kingdom Viridiplantae; phylum Streptophyta; class Magnoliopsida; order Asterales; family Campanulaceae; genus Campanula; species Campanula takesimana. Next base: position 1,037,641 of record JAOWBW010000174.1, on the reverse strand, counting down.
ATATATATATATATATATATATATATATATATAATATTTATGCCTATTTTTATATGATAAATTTAAAATAAGTAAAAATATTACTTTATTATTATATCAACAATAAATCAAGCAAAATGAGAGAATAGGGCGTTAAATAGTGTGAAATAATTCAAGCAACGTCGAAAGCAGAATAAGGTTAGGATGAAGAAAAGAATAACTCTCCTCCTCCCAAATGTCTGTTTTCGAGATTTTTTTTTTTTAAAAAAAAAAGTATGTTGCTTTAGAAAACAATTGTCACTATATATATATATTTTCAATTTTTTCACTACATATGTATAGTTGAAAAATTAAAAAGTGAATATAAATTATATCTATGCTTATTTGTTATTAAACTTTATAAGAAGTAAATATTTTCGAGTGTCAAGCAAAATTTCATAAAAATACAATGGTAAAATGTAATTGACGAAAAATATACTTTTTATTCTGAACAATTTTTTAAAATATTTAAATATTATATAATTTTATTAATATCATTTAATTCTGATTATTTGTTTTTTTTTAATTTAAGAATATGTATAAAATATTGTACATTTAATTTTTACCCTTTAAGTTTCTATATATTCACTAAAGCCCTAAAACCTGAAATTAGTTACAAATCCGTCAATTTTGTCGATTTAACTGACTTTTCTAACAAATTCCGTCAAAAAACCCTTAACTGATGAGAACTTATCATGTCAAGCCCTAATGTGTAGAATAAAAAAGTTCAGCCCCCCCGCCGAAGACCCCCCATACACTTCAGACCCTAAATTGTCATTAACCCTTTTTTAAAACACATTTTTCCTAAGCGTTTTGGAAAAACGCGTTTTTCCCAAGATTTTGCGATACAAGTCTCATTTGGAGGAATGATTCCAAACTTGGTGAAGAACATGTGGGTTAAAAGTGTGACACAAAAGGAGGAGAGCATGATTTCCCGTTAGTGAAAAGGTAAATTGTATCACCTTTTCACATGGTAGTGTTACAAGTTTCTAGGATTAGGGATTATAATCAATCCAATTATTTAAAGAGAGAGGAAGTTTTTTATGAGACGGTCTCACACATGAGATGAATCTCGATGAGAAAAAAAATGGGCATACCCCATCCCGCCCCGCCTCGCCTATAAATGGCATACTATTTACTCTCTCAACGAATTCTGTTTAACGTGTGAGATTGTCTCACACGTGTTTTTGTCTTACTTAAATAGTGACTTGTTCAATCTTAACCCAACAAAGTTATTATAATAATACATTATAACAACATAACCTTATTGAAATTGACAAAAACTCTTGTGCGGAATGCATACCCGTCTCATCCATGAGACGCGTCGTTTTTTGACCCACCCGCCCGACCCACTGAACCGGCTCCAGGACTCAGGGGTCGTACCTGCCACGTGGCAGCCTCTCATAGGCCCTTTTTTTTCGGTTTGTCAAAAGTAATAGTTACTATAACTTAATGTAATGACTGTATTCATATAAAGTAACAGTTTGTATACATAAAAGTAATACATATATACAGAAAAGTAACAGTTTTTTTCTTCTATGTTTTCTTCCTTTTGCCAAAAGTAATACTTATTACAACTAAAATGTAACGAACGTGTTACTTATATGTAATAATGTTTATACATAATTGTAACACATATGTATAGAAAAAGTAATAATTCAACCATTTATATTTTTAGAGCAAAAAACACTTGATTAGTGTTACATGTAAAAGTATTACATTATCTATAGAAATATGTTATAATTTCTTTTATTAAAGTGTTACATTTACTTGTACAAACAATTACATTCATATATGAGTTGTTACTTTTCAAATGTTACTTTCTTTCAAAAAATTAAATCAAAATACACAATATTTTACATTTTTGCAAAAGCATTATTACATTTCAGTATAAATGATAATTACATTTAGATATTGTTTGGGTTGCATGTAATTATAGTTAGTATTACATTTGAAAAAATGGGTAAAACGAGCTTTTGTTTTTGTAAAACAGGTGTTACATTTACTTATGAACAATGTTACTTTATATGTATACAGTCATTACATTAAGTTATGGTAACTATTACTTTTGGTGAACGGCTGAAAAGCCGAAAAAATAATATAAAAACTCAAAAAAAAAAAAAAAAATGACCTCTGGGAGGCTGCCACGTGGCGGGTCATGTCCCATGGGTCATGGGTCGACCCATCTCATACATGAGACGGATCCCCTTGTTCTCATGGGAGACCACCTCATTGAAATTTATGTAAATGTGAATATCATTATTTTCCCATTAAAAATACATAAGAATAATAATATACATGCACGTCTCAATAATTATAGAGGCCCTGTGCTAAATGCAAAAATCGGGGCCCTTATTATTTAAATAATTTACATAATAAAGTGATTGCAATAATGTTGAAGTAATAAGCAAATAATCCATTAAAATTAAATATGTTAGTGAAAAAAAACTTTCTAAAGTTTGAAAAAAAAAAAGAAAGAATGAAAGCTTAACTTTAAAAAGAAGGGAAGGGAAGCCAAAAATGAAATGAGTGGAAAGCCCAAGTAGGAGAAAAGAACCCCAAAATTAGAAATGAGAGAAAAGTTCAAAAAGGAAAAAAGAAAATAAATAAATTGCAGCACTCTGCCTTGGGTTTGGACTCGGACTCGCCAACTGCACACGAAACGGCTTATCATCAGGACACCTTGATGTGTTTGCACCAATTCAGTATTCAATATATATATCTCTACATAAAAAATTTGGGGCCCCCAATTTTTTCGGGCCCTGTGCAATTGGGCTGGATGCACAGGCTCAAAACTGGGCCTGATAATATAGTAATACAAATCTGAAAAATAAGTGGTCTCATATCGAAGTTAATACTATCTCTTTTTGATAAACCAAAAGGTCAATGAGGATTTTGGTATGAGTGATTTTTTTAAAGAAATTGATATTTGTTTCAAATAAACTGAAGAAATAAAGAATAATTCTAGAATATATGATGGATGTGTTTTTACCCATCCAAATGATATACTTCGATGACTTATTCAGTGCTCAACCTTGGGTGCTTTTATGGTTTTTGGAGTGTTTATGAGTATAGGGAAGGAGCGAAAGAATGTACGGATTCATGGGCATTAAATGCGAAAAGGAAGGATAAAGAACGGACCAGAACATAAATACAAATTGATGTGACCTATGAGAAATCAATACCATTGGATAGTTCTCGAAAAGAGCTTTCCAAAGATAGTTTGCACGTCTAAATCGGAGTTCTTATGAAGAAGTTATGGCCACCTGAAGATTGCGCGTAAAATGTACAAGTCGCGACATATACCGGAGGACAACCAAAGTAGGCTGGAAGAGTGGGCGGCTGCCCACTTTCCACTTAGGCGGTTGCCCACACAGGGACTACAGGGGAATTTTCCAGGGCTTTTCGGGAATTATGCAAAATATTATGGGCTTTTCTGGAATTTGTGGGGGATCTTTGGGAAATTTTTCAAGGACTTTTCTGGAAACTCAAAAATACCAAGGGCTCTTGGGGAAATTCGGTCACCTGCACTTTATTTATCCATTTTCAACAAGGAATCCTAGGGTTTTTCATATTTTTACACGTCCTTAGCCATAGTATAAATATAACACCCCATATACATTATTTTATACATACTTTTATTCAAGATTCAAGGTTGTAATCAAGGATTCATCAATTTAATTCAGGTTTTGATGTTCTTTAGTTTATTCTTTGTTCTTGATTATATGAGTAGCTAATTCTTATATTCATGGATTGGTAGTAACAAATACTAGAACTCTATGCTATAGATTTAATTCTTTCATTCTTTCTTATTCTTGTCCGTTAAAATATTCTTCATACTTAATTCTTTAGTTTCAATTATATGTTAAGATGTAAATTGGCTTTAGAATTATTGGGTATATACTGTTTCACTTGCGTGGGCGATTATACGTTGACCACTATTTTAATAATTAGATCTAATTGAGGACCTTGCGGAAATCAAAAGGTTCTAGGTTCAAATATTCTTAAGTACTTCATGAACTCTTTGCATGTGTAACGGACCTTGCGGAAAGTAGAACATAAAGAGAGTATTAGGATTGCAATCCGGCCACCTAACCATCCCAATTCTTACTAAAGTGAATGAACCCAAGAATAAGATTGATCTTGTAATCATGAGCATAGCATAGAGTGAAAGTATTTGTGAACTCAATTCGTGAATCTATTCTTTAATCTTGCTTTTATTTGTTTCATTAGTTTAGTTTTAGTTATTGCTTTAGTAGTTAATTATAATTAAATCACAAAACCAAAACAAAACCCCTTATTTATTTTTATAGTTTTAATTTACATTCTTGTTAATCCTTCAAGTCTCTGTGGATTCGACCCTTGCTTGTGCATACTACTACACCGGTAACTAGTACACTTGCTAGGTTAATTTAATTAGAGGGAGATTTTCTTCATCAATATACTTATATATTGGATTTTGAAAATTGATGAGTATTTATGCAAGTAATTCACATGATTTTATAGTGTCCAACACTAGTCAAAAGGGGTATCACTAAAAATAATTATGATATCTTTTGACTACTAGGTAGTTTTGTTTATGTCACAAATATCATTGCATGAAAACAATAACATTGGTTTCCTCTTTTATTAAAAGATAATAATATATTTGTCCCTAAATAAATACACATGTTTTAGTTTAAGAGAAATTGAAAAAACATGATATCTAAGCAATTTTTTTTTTTTTTTTGAAAACATGATATCTAAGCATTTTTAGTGGTATAGACTATTTAATCAAAGTTTAATTTTGATTTAAACCTAGCCTAAAAGTTTGGAGCCTCTAAATAGAACTCATCATGAATACTTAGTGTGATAATCCCCACATAACATTATCAAATTGTGAAAAAAAAATAAACTAATTAAATGACAATTAAAAATAGAATCAATCAACTGGAAAATAGTTATGCGTCTACTTTTAGAATTCCATATAAAATGCAAGGATTAATGGTTTGACTATAATAACGTTATGCAATTATTACACTTTATCACTATACTTAATGCATAGGTGAATCATATGCTTTCTTTAAGTGGAAAATTAGTGGACAAAAAAGGTGTTAAATAAAAAATTGAAGTAAGAGAATATGCAAACGATTAAAACTATAGGTACATCAAAACAACATACTGTAGCTAATTGGTGGATTTTGTACGTGGTATTAGTATTATGATTATTCAAGCACATTTCGCGATTTATCTTAAACTGGTGGATATAGTATGTGGTATAGTTGACACGTTGTCAAACCCTGGTCATTCAGCCACATCCGTAATTTATCTGTGATAGTAGCAATGAGAGACCGAAACTACTATCCACACTACTCCCTCCGTCCCCATTTACATTACAAAAAAGAGGTTTTGCACAAAAATTAAGAAAATGATTGTAAAGTTGATGTGTTGTGAGTGTAGATAGTTGAGTGGGAGAGAGAAAGTGGGGTAGAGAAAAGTAAGTGGATAGTTGTTGTGAGTATGACAAATGGGTCTCACTATTAAAAAAGTAATAAAAACTTTCTTTTTTGGGATTTTGTAAAGTAAATAGAGACACCCAAATTGACAATTTTTGTAAAGTAAATAGGGACGGAGGGAGTATTAGTCTGGCGCAAGCAAATAACTTGAGCCTAAAAAAGGAAAGAAAAAAAAAAGAGAGAGTACTGTAGCTAACTCTCTCTCTCTCTCACACACATACACACATTTGTGTTCTATCAAGCACATTCGTCCCTTTCTCTCTCTCTAGAAATATATGCACTCATTTACACATAGTTGGGTGTGAAGTGTTTAGGAGAGGTGGTGAATGAAATAATGAAGGAAATGATAAGGCAAAGGATGAAGAAGCTGCATAGAGATAGAGGCAATTCATCGTCGTCGTCGTCTGATAAATCCGGCGACCGAATTGATTTCAAGTTCTCCAGCTTTCAGGCTCTTCAGGTTTATTTCTATCTTCTGATTCTTTTCTAAATTTCAATTTCATCAACCATATCATATGTATTTTTTTTTTTGATTTTTTCCATTACCTAAAGATTTTTCTAATTTTCGTTTTAATCCGAGTATATAGCAGTTTGGAGTTTATATATGTGTTGTGTTGCTTTGAACTAAGCTGAATGTTCTTCATTTTAGCATTTTTGACATTTAAGATTTGGGTTTAGTGGAGTTATCAAATTAGGAAATTGGATGTATTTGAATTTAAAGGAATTATTCAGTGATTTAGCTTTGAACAGTTTCCTTTGATCAAATTGCTGAATGAGAATCAATATACGTGACAATTTTTGTAATCTTCTAGTCATGTAAACTAAGATGACTATGTTGAGGTTGAATCTTGGAGTTGCGACTTGTAAACAGTTCGATCCTCACACGAGTTGTCAACACATGGTTTTATGTAAAAAATCTGCGAGTATTTTCGTTTAGTTTTTAATCCTGTTTATGCTTGTGGATTCAGTGGATATAATTATTTGTGTTATTTTGACATTAGTGATATCGTAATAGATTATAAAATGAGAAGAACAAGTAGATTTCTGACAGAGCGCTTTATGCAATCTATGAAAGAATCGTTTAGCAAATTCATACGAAAGCCGAAAAGCGAAACAACTAAACAAACACATAAAAGGTTTAGCTTATGATTATAGTATTCCAACTCTCAATTAACGTTTATTCAAAGAGTTAGGAGAGCCTAATTGCATGAAAATAATACGTATGTTAATCTAAAAGGTGGCTGTTCGTCTGGAAAAAATATCGCCTCAGAATATAGAGTTACTCTCACAAGCTAATGTCTTTTTTCAATGCCTGTCTCATCATTTCATATAGTCGCCCTGTGTGATTAACACTGTTGGCTTCTAATTGAAACATAACCTTTGAATCATTCTTTGTTATCCTATTATTATCAGTTATGAAACTGTAAAAGGGGAGTTCTACTATCTAAAAGGTAATCAAACCCAAATGTCAATGTTCCTTATTAATTTCATTGATAATGGTTTCTATGACGCTCCTCAAAAATTCATTGTAACTAATAATTCTACATTCCGCCAAAATGCAGAAAACTGGGACTTCTTAGTTTGTACGGATGTTTGGCCTTCAATAAGTGGTTTAGAACGTCTTTTATCATTGATGATGTTTTCTAATGCTCAACAAATAAGAAAGAAAAAAGATCTTTTTTTACGATCTATTTGAGCACCGGAGTATAATTGCTATTGCTCATAAGTTTTCCTTTGTAAGTCTCATCAACCTAACAACACTTATGGTATTCAGCAGCACATGATAGATTGTAAGTAATCAACAATTTCAATTGAAGCATAGCTTTACCATTTGTTATGCACTTGTATAGCAGCTTGACTGAGTTTTTATATTACTTTAGGTACCGAAAGGATGGGATAAGCTTTGTGTTTCTCTTGTTTCGGTGGAAACAGGGAAAACAATTTGCAAAACAGGAAGAGCATCAGTTTGGAATGGAAATTGCAGATGGACGGAGACTTTATCAGAGTGTGTTTGGGTTCACAATGACTCGAAAGAGCTTGAGCAGAGCCTCTACAAGCTTCTTGTTTCCATGGTATGAAGACTTATGCCAACTATCGATGAATCTGAAGTTTTTCACTATGAATGATCTCTGTCCCTATTTTTTTCTTTCTGTCATTTCCCTGTTTTCTCTATGTTGATTGTCATTGTCAATGTCTAACGATGTGCTTATGACAGGGGTCTACTAGATCTGGCATCCTGGGTGAGGTTACCGTTAATTTGGCAAGCCACATAGACTCACCAGCTTCTACTCCTTTTGCATTACCTCTGCAAAATTGTAACTACGGGACAGTCTTACAGGTCAGTCATCATCACATGCCTCTAAACTGTTATTCTTTACTGCTAGAGTAGTTCACATGGAGAAACTTCTTAGACTTTGACGGGGTTCTTTTGAGTAGAGATTTGCTTGGTGGCATTAGGTTAGAAACCAAGTGACGGAGCTATGCGAATTAAAACTGTCTGATAGAAGCTTAATTTCATGCCGAGTGCTCATAAGAGAAGTATAGTGTGCTAGGAAATGTTATATTCAACTTGGGCTTAAAGAGGCATGCTTTTGCATATGTATGTGAGGCAACAAAGCTGGATTATTTGCAAGTATATACTGAAAGATAATCCTTTGAATCTATGAGCTCTCATGGTTTTCTTCCTTTTCTTGGCACCTTCTCTTGATAGTTGACACAATGCATCATGTTTCATATGATTGATCCTTAGTCAAGCCATTCTCCCTTCCTCCACAGACTCCAAAGTAAATCTGGATGCATTTCCTCAATTCTGTAATTTATACAATCTTCATATGGGATTCTTCCTCTTTCCTTATATATAATGATTGGTGTGTATAACTATGACAGACCCCCTAATTTAGTACTCCCTCCCCTCTGTCCACATAGAAGTGGTGGGAATTCCGTTTTGGGCCCTCTAATTGAATAGTAACATTTCTCTAAAAGGAAACCTTTTAACAATAAATTGAGTCAATTGACTATATGAACCTTCATTTGCTTGCATACTTCGTGTTCAGATATTTCCACCTAGTTTGAATCCAAAATGTTGAGGGACAATTAGTCAAATGTGACTCTTCCATTGGGACAGAGGTAGGGTGTGTTTCCTCTTCGACAGATGCAATTTTTCCCATCTCATAAGAAGAAATCTGAGTTGAAGCACGTGTTCCTTAAGTGAATTCATTTCCAGGACTTGTCTTGGCCTCACTGCAATATTAGTAATTTAGTAAACCATAAGCCATGCTCCCTCCGTCCGGTAACAACTTGCACCATTTCCGTGTCCCACTGGGTTCCCTTTCCTAAAATGCTCACTTTTTAATCTTTTTTTATTCACCCTACCCCACTTGCATACTCACATACTTAAATTTGGGCCCCGCTTGCAAATCCTCATACTCACAAGCCCATTCCCCATTCACAATACTTTTGAATATATAATCTCTCCTTAATTCACTCGTCGGAGCAAAATGGTGCAAGTTGTTATTGGACGGAGGGATTATTTATTTATAACTCATGCGCACTTAGGAACTGGCATGAGACAGTAAATCCATGAAATTGAAAATGCTCTGTTCCATTTGACACACAGGCTCAAACTATTGTCAATACCTAGAAGGCACTACATATGACCCCTAGGATACTTCGATACTTAGGGTTGACAAGCCTAGCAATAGTTCTATCTGATTTATGGTTGTTTGTTCATGGGATGCGTCAAGGCAGCTTACAGCTTGGCTCCATTGATGCTGTTCAGGTAGCATTTGTGGCTGCTTTGTCAGTGAACTTGAGCTCTTTGGCTGGATATGCAGCTACCTATTCCATGGAAGGGGCTAGCTAGTGAACCAATTTTGTGGCACATGGTCTCCTGTGCAGCGCATGTTCCAATGTGGGTTCAAATTTCTTATTATTTTGCATAATTCTTTCGTAAGACGATGAGGCACCTCTGTCTTGGTTTCTCCTGTTAAACCCTGTGTGACAAACAGAAAAGACTTGTTACATTTAAATCCACCTGAAATTCACAGGATGTCGGTCATATAGACAGATATAGTGCACCTTATTGTAGCTACAATATGGTAAGATTTCATTTATTGCGCCATAACAACATCTCTTTTAATTCCATCGGTTACATGAACATTAATGAGTATTTACAATGTGAATGTTATCCTATGAATTAACTTCAAGTTGAACTTTGTAAATTGAAGAATTTGTAATTAATTTTTGGAGAAAATGTAGACTACTTCTATTAAGAAATTCATTAAGGTGCATATTATTAATCTAGCGTCGACCCATCCGTGGTAGCCCAGTTGGTGGGGGGACTTGAAACAAGTGTGCTCTGGCACATATCCAAGTGCAATACCACTGGACCACAGGTACTCTAACTTTACGTGGCACACCGTGGCGGTGGGTTGCTACACTAGTCTTTGGCTAGTTTGGTGTCACATTGGTGGATCCATAGGATCCTCCCCTTGGGAGTTCTGTGTAATGTGTATTGCAATTTTTTTCGTCTTTTCTAGATTCGCATATACCATGTTTCCTAAAAGCGCTTCATATTTTGGGATAAGAGACTATTTTCTAAGTGCTATTCCCCCGTCCCGGAAAGTTAGTCCCACTTTTTGGTTGTTAACTTGAATCAACTTTGAGCAATAAATTAGGCTAGTTTTAACTAGGGGAAATGACAATTTAGGGTCCAAAGTTAGGGGGGGGTGTGCCAATAGGGGTCTGATGTATCAATTTTGTCAATTTAGGGTCCAAAGTTGTAAAAGTTGTGCAGGTTAGGTTTTTTTTAACGATTTTGTTAACGGAATCCAGTTAAGTCACACGTGTTTTGCACATGGATTTAACTGGAGTTTGTTTTGATTATTTGCATGGGCATATCATCATTTCAGAAGAAGAAAATAAAAAAAAACTTTTGAAATATTAAATTTTACTTTCTTATATCAAATTAACTAATAATTAAGACGTCATTTACCGAAAATATTTTTTCAAGTTTTTTTTTTTCATTTAGAACACTATAAAAAAAAGTATAATTTTTAAAAAGAAAAACGTGTAAAAAAATTATTTCCAAAAAAAACCATTTTTTTTATTTTAGAAAGAAGAAAGTGGGGATCTGGACAATTTTTTTTTTGGTGGTGGTGGTTACTATTGTTTCATTATTAATATTTGTATTCTAATTATTTTATTTTTTTCATAAAATTATTTTCCTTTGTTTATAACTACATTTTTTGCGGTTCCAAAAAAAACCACTTTAATTTTTTATTTGCTTATTTTTTTTTATTAGTATTTTCTTGAATTAATTAAAATTATTCAAAAATATAATAATAAGAGTAAATGAAAACTTAGGGTCCATTGTATAAGGGGTGTGTGGAAAGACACAAAGCCCAGGCGAACATCCAAAACAAACTCTAGTTAAGTTCTTCTGTTACTTATCTGGATTTTCTTTGCAACTTAGTCCAAAAACCCTTAATTGAATAACGTTGTTAACTTTGGACCCTAAATTGACAAAATTGATACATTAGACCCCTATTGGCACCCCTCCCAAACTTTGGACCCTAAATTGTCATTACCCCTTTTAACTATCCCAATGAAAATATAAAACTTGTTATTGATACACCATCGTAAATACTATCATAACAAATCTTAGATCATCATTAAGATAGTTAACACCAACCTAAGTTATTGCCCAAAGTTGACTCAAGTTAACAAGCAAAAAAGTGGGACTAACTGTCCGGGACGGAGGGAGGATATGATATTACTATTTATTCGGTATTGTTTTAATATGTCTACCTATAAACACAAATTTTCTCTCTTTTATGTGCAGGTTCAAATTCAGTGTCTAACCCCTAAAGCAACATTGAGGTTTCTTCTTAAACACCTAGAGACTTTTCTCTTTCTTTTCCTGTTGTAGGTTTTGTATGTAACCTAATACATGTTTTCAACAGTGATAAAAGGAAAGACTCCGACTCTCTCACAGAAGATGCAAATGCAGATCACATTGATATAGATAATGTATCAGATGTGTCTGATGGTCAGTTCACCAAGAGTGAAGGATCTTCCTCCAGTACTAATTTCAGTACATCTCATCCAGGAGAACCTGGTAGCAGGGTATTCTCACTTTACTCTCTGTTAAAAGGTTTATTGCCATAGATTTGAATTTACCTTTATCTGTTATAACACACTGCAACCATTCATGTGTTTCAGTATTACATTTATCCTGATGATAATTCCACTAGGTCTTTTTCAAAGTCTTTTTCGTACGTTTAAGATATTGGAAGAGCTGGTGCAGCTTTTCAAACTTTATAGAACTAGTACATTTTGAGATCAAAAGTCATCATGATACATAAACCAAGTTATACACTTGAACCATAAAACATACTGCATTACATATATTAAGTTATACTCCCTCCGTCCCAAAACACCTTGCACCATTTTGGAGATGCACGGGAATTAAGGAATGAGTATAAAAATTCAAAAGTAATGTGAGTGGGAAAGAGGTTGTGAGTAGGATAAGTTGAGTGAGATTTACAAGTGGGGTCCAAAATTAGGTGTGTGAGTATGACAAGTGGGGTAGGGAGAATAGAAAAATAATAAAATTTGAACATTTTAGGAAAGGGGACTTACCAATGGGACACCCAAAAAGGAAATAAGTGCAAGGTGTTTTGGGACGGAGTGAGTACTACATATTAGAGGTTCTAACAAATGAGTTGGTTTTGGTGCTGAGGAGTCACCATGTATGGCAGCGTCTCATATCTGTATTATGGTCAAAGATATATTGTTACTCATATGTAATATAACCCAAGCAATTTATTTGAAAACAATGTTATCTTTTAGGTTTGCAATTAGTTTTCATCTCCTAGTTTCCATAGAGGCTTTAATGCCCATCTTTTCTGTCTATCTGTCGATTTCCATCCGTCAATCAGATCACATGCAGCTTAAATACTCCAGAGCAGGAAAAGTGAAATTGACAGAGCAGTCAAAATATTTGAATGTGTTGGATTTCCTGATGTCCCCCATGCGAGGGAGGGTGATCCCATTAATTTGTAGGAGTAATCAATCAAGGGTAAAACTGATAGTCCAAAAATAGATGTTTACTAAGTTGACACCCAATTTGGAACAGCCAAAAGGAAAACTAGGCACTGATTTTATTATTTTTGTGAAAGGAGGAAGTATAAGGAAGCAACCAAATTGATTATATAATATGAATACGGCTGAGATTAGGTATATTAGACTCAAATATGTTAAACAAGCTGGTAGGCCTGTTAGGCACTTAGTGTTGTGTAACCGTTGGCTAGTCTCCATTAATACCTCTAAGAAGCGGACAAAATGTTAGATATGTCAGTTTTGATCGTTAAGTATGGAAACTGACCGTTGGACATTGATATCCATGACACACTGCTGTGATGGGGTGTCAAGTAAGTGGGCTTTGCCCTTACTATTATGCAATAAAGTAACAGTCAAAATTCAATACAGTTCTAGGTTCTACAGCAAATTGAGCCTTGTAGTTGTGCCTTAGCCATGGCGGAGGAGTTACTGTATCTTCCATGGTTATAGACCTAGTCTGCAGCTGTTGGTTCCTTTTGTGGGTACACTATGAAGTATTATTAATTGCTACTACTAGATCTTATCTCTTTACACATTTTTCCAAAAGTAAAAGAGATCAATATGAAAAAAAAACATTATGGCTGATATGACTTCTTGCTTTACATCTAAAAAAGACTTCCATAGATCCTTATTTATGGAGATGAGCTACGGTGGAGAGACCATTTACTGTTTACTCCCTCCGTCCCACTCGAAATAGGATTTTTGGGTTGGGCACGAGGATTATGGAAAAGTGTTAGTGGAGTAGGTGTTGTATGAAAAGTGGGTAGGAGAGAGAAAGTGAGGTAGAGAATAATGAGTGGAAAGTTTTTGCGAGTGTGAATGTGGGTCCCACTAAATAAAACATTTCCATATTAGTGTTGTCCTATTTCGAGTAGGACACCCCAAATGGCAAAATGTCTCAATTCAAGTGGGACGGAGGGAGTATTGTTTTTACATAATATCTTGAAAGTCACCTTGTTATCAAGTATTTCATTCTTAGTTTCTTCTCATGTTGCTAAAAAAAAAGCTTATTCGTGCAACAGGGGACAAGTTCTCAGGCGTGGGGTCACATCGTAGCTTTGACTCCATGGATGATTCTTTAGCCAGGGAAAGTAATTCCCCTAAATCAAGTCGTTCTGCTTATAACTTGGGGATCTCAGGTTCCGGAAAGTATCGTCAAAATCAAAGAGAAGATTCTGTGCATGTGTCACATGCCATTGCCACATCACCATTAAGAAATGATAGTCTCTCTGAATTTGTTGCGGATGCTGAAGGGGTTGCTTATGAAGAACTTAAGGTGGAAGCGAGGATGTGGGAAAGAAATGCTCGGAAAGCGATTCTTGATCTGGAATTCTCAAGAATGGAATCTAGAAACCAAGCAAAAGACATGAAAAATTTGGAAATGGAGCTTTCTGCATCGCTGAGAGAATGTGACGGACTTAAACAAGAAATCAAACAGCTGAAAATCCTATTAGATGAGTCAACTTTGAAACAAGAAGCGGCCGATAATCTGAAACTGCAAATTCAAAATAGAAATGATAATAAAAGAGAAATGGAAGAAGAGATACGGTTCTTAAAAGAGTCGAATGATGATTTGGCTTTACAGCTAAACAAAACTCAGAATCAAATCTTGAGCTAGTTTCGGTTCTTCAGGAATTGGAGGAAATAATAGAAAAACAGAAAATGGAAATTGAGAGCCTTTCGGCTCTAAAGATCAAAATCTGATTTGGTTACACCGATAGAAGAAAACGACAAAATGAACATGGAGATCCAGATAAAGGAGTTCCAGGAATCACAGAAGAACTTGGAAAATACCATTCGTTGTTTGGAGAAGACTTTAGAGGACAAAAATGCAGAGATGAAGAACGAGCGAGACCTCCGTACCCAAACCCTGATGGAATGTGAGTCAGAATGGAGAAACAGATTAGCTTTAAAAGAGAAGGAGGTCTTCAATTTGGAAGCAAAATTATCAGAAGCTCTCAATACTCATGATTCAACGACAACAGACTCTGAAACGAGGGGAAATGTTGATCAAATTGAAGAAATTAATGATTTGAAGGAAAAAATTCAGGAACTTGAGAGGGATTGCAATGAACTCACTGATGAAAACCTTGAACTCCTATTTAAGCTTAAAGAATCGAGTAAGGATTTCTCTATAAGTGGTACCTCCATTGGTTCCTCACCTCATGACCGGCTTACAGATTTTTCTCCAAGTTCATCTGGCTCAGAAGTAAGTAAACTCGAGTTCCAGATATGGCAGCTCAGAGAGGAGATGAAGAAAAGAGAACTTGATGGAGTAATGACCGACAATATTCAAACTCGTTGTAATGATCTTGAGAAAAAGTGCACAGATTTGGAGGTGCAATTGCAAGCATTCAAGGATAGAGCTAGTTTTCTTGATGGTGAACTCGATAAATCCCAAGCTAGAGCAGAAGAGCAGGAAGCTGAGATATCTGCACTAAAGCAACAGTTAGAATGTGTTCAACAGGGACAACTTGAAAGTAAGTAACCCCTCTTCAGCCTATTAATTTTTAGTTACTAGTTAAATATTCCTTGATAAGTACATTTTTGTACGAAAAACACAATATGACCTCATTCCAAGCTGAAGGGTCCTAGATTCATTTCTATTGGGAAGATTCACACCTATTCTGCAAGGAAAACGAAGAAACTCAAACATCCAGGAGCTAGGTATAACTAGAGAAGTGGTAAAGAAACCGAAGTACAACTCAAGAAAAGCTAGCACATTAAGCATTTTTTGACCCGATAGTCCGATACTAGGCTGAGAGAGTATCATAGCTTCCTTTTGCCCTTGTTTCCTTAAACCGTTACAATTTTTCATGATGAGTACTGATACACGTAGCGGCACATCTCTCTGATTTTTGCTACCCGATCAGACTTGACATATCGATTCAAAATCAGTGGGATCCATTGCTCCCAACAGGTTTTCTTTCTTATTGGTTCCTTTCAGCCATTCTTCCCACCGAACGGCAACACCAATGCAATTTATTCTATGATCGACAAACTTGAATTAATCAAACAAACTGAAATATTTTTGCCAAAAGAAAACCGAAATCACTTCAATTCCCGTATACTCCCTTTGTCCCCAAAGATTGTCCAATTTGACAAGTCAATCTTTTTGGTTCATGCTTTACTTGATTGTACCTTTTTGATAGTACATGTACTATTATAATAATTATTTTGGGACTATGGCTTTGTGTTCTTCTTGTTGTATGTACTATTATTTTAAGATTAAACTATCTGTTTCGGTACAAACTAAAAAGGACAGTGAGACAATCTTTGTGGGACGGGAAATATTTATCAGTGTATTTTACTGTCAAGAGTTGCTAAAGATTTAGACAGTGAAATTGAAGTAAACAATAAATTTTGTTCCTCCATTGGAAGAAAGAAAAAGAGGAGATTTTGGTAAATGGCAGTAAGCTGTAATAATTTTCACCAATTGCAATTAACATATATAAATGGTTTTATGTTAGAGAGAGGTTTCCCCATGGAAGATTTAGGGTACACTCGACTTTAAGATGGATGCTTAAGTGATGGTGAGGCTGTCATAGATCAAAGAAATCACCTGTACTCTTGAGATTGTGATGTTTGAGTTGCATATCTTTCAATGATGTACTCGGAGATGCTTTTGTAGATGCAACTTGTTAAAATGACTTGGTAATCAAATCGATGAGTTGGTCATTATGCTGCTGCAGAGTCTAGGCTGCCTCATGCTTTGGTGGGGATTAAGAACTGGGTTTCAGTTTTATTAGTTGAGAGAGATGGTTGGGGTGAGGAAGAAGTAAGTTCATGGCTGGGCTATATGGGTTGGCCTCCACTTTCGATGAGGCTTCGTTTGCCTGTCTATCATTATTCTTTCATGATATTTTTCCTTGTATGTTGGTAATGGCGAAGCCAGAAGTTTTCAGGAAGGTGGTAAAGATTGTTTGGGGGAAAGAAATTTATACATATTATATGGAAATTTGGAAAAGGGAGGGGGGTTAATAAATTTTGCCAAAAACAAAGGGGTCGAAATAAAGAAAACATTGTATTAGTGTATCTTTCCAAAATCTAGAGGTACTAAGATGACGTTTCCCAATAATCAAGGGGGTCTAGTGACCCCCCGTCTCTTGTGTGTGGCTTCGCCGCTGCTTGTTGGGGTTGCAATAAAGTTTCCTGAAGGACTAGAAACTCCTTCTGTTGGGTCGCCAACCATCTTAAGAGAAGGCATCAAACTGTTTGTCATTCATGTACAAGGTTAGATTTTTTTTTTTATTGTAAACGGCATTTGTAGGTGTGGACTACTCTGCACTGTGTGATTATATCATTTCTTGGTCAATTTCAACAAGCAACAATTAACCTATAAAAACATTGTGTATAATTTCATTAATCAACATCTTAACCTATAAAAAGTTGATGTAAATATAATACTTATTGCTCAAATATTTTTCCAGATACAACTACTCAAAAAGTCAAGTCCAGGGTTGAGGATCTAGATGAGGAACTTCTGTTGAGGTGCTCTAAAATTGAAGAGCTCAAAATAGAATGTATGTTGAAGGAACAAGAGATCGAGGCTCGAAAGTGTAACCAAAGAGACTTGGAAACTGAAATTTCTGATCTGCAAAAGATAATAACCCAGATGGAGGAAAAGCTGCAAATTATGGCAAAAGAGGGTGAAATTACTTCTGAATGTATGGACAAGTTGAGGAGCGATATGATGGTACTTAGTTGTAGCAAGGATAACCACATTTCAGCAAACAAGATTCTTGAAAGTAAGTTAGAGGAGCTAGAAATCTGTAAGCAAGAGCTAGAGTTTAGTCTATCAGAGCTTGAACAGGAAAATGTGCAGTTATCAGAACGAAAATCTGGATTGGAAGCTCAGTTAAAGGGCTTGACTGATGCCAGTGAGTCGAGTCGTTTGGAATTACAGCAATCAGAAAGTCATGTTATGAATCTAAAGGATGAAGTTAGAAAACTGGAAATAGAAATGGAATCGCAAAAAGTTGATATGAGAGAGAAGTTGCAAGAGATGCAACAACGGTGGTTAGAGGCTCAAGAAGAGTGTGAGTATTTAAAGAAAGCGGATTCTGAATTACAAGCTACTACAGAAAGTCTCAAGGAAGAATGCAGTTTGCTTCAGCAATCGAATAGAGAGATTACACAACAAAGGCTAGACTTGTATAATAAATGTACACTTTTGGAAGCAAAATTGAGGGAGACGGAAAGTAATTTATCTGACTGCTCAAAGAAAATTGAAGATTTGGAAGGAAAAATTTCATCAATGTTTGAAGAAATTGCTTTGAAAGAGAAGGTGTTTGATGCAGAACTTGATGCTATTCGTGTGCAAAACATGGAACATCAAGATAAGCTTGTTTCAGGGGAGAGCATGTTGAGTCAAATGTATGCAGAGAAGGTAGTGGAAGTTCAAAACCTTCATCAAAAAGTATCAGACCTCAGTAATCTGATATCTAAAACCAATGATGAAAGGGATAGAATCGCTTCTGAAGCTGTACTTGAAATGAATTTGTTACGTGCAGATAAAGAAAATCTTGAAGCAGTTCTTGAAGAAGTTCAAGGAAAATTTGAATCATCTGAGAAGAAACTTGTTACTATCAAGATGGAACATGAAGCAAATCTTGAAAAGTTGACTAAAGAGCTTGCTGATTCCAACAAAAGTATGAATTTCTGGTGGCTAATCATGCAAAAGTAACGGAGCTTCTGGAAAATACTAGATTTAATGAAGAAAAACTCAAGGCCACAATTGATGAGCTTGACTCGAAGCTTAAATCATCTGAACATGAAAGGCAACAATTAGCAGATGACATTACCAGCCTTAGAGCACAAATGCAAACATTTCAATTGTTGCAGGATGAAGTTTTGGGTCTTAAGAACATGCTCGATCAAACTAATTCTGAGAATCAAAAGATGGAAGCTTCTCTAGAGTTTGTATCTCGGGATTGTGAAGAGTTGAAGAATGAGAAAATAATATTAGTCGAGAAAATCTCTTGCATGCAAAACGCGGTTTTGGAATTAGAGGACATTAAACGTAGCAAAGTTGCCCTAGAGGAAAAAGTTATGCGTTTGGAAGGCGATCTAACTGCTAGAGAAGCATTATCTGCCCAGAACATTGAGCTGAAAAATGATATTGAACATATCAAAAGAGATAATAGTCAACTGGAGGGGAAGATAAAATGTCTTCAAGTGGAAAACGAAGAATCCCTGAACAAAGTCGAAGCTCTCAAAGAAGAACTGGAGCAGAAAAAACCATGAGCAGAGCGAGCGGTCTGCCGACAGTTTGGCCCTTTCACAGGTTCTTCTCAGATGCTTTCTAATATCTCATACTCCATCTTGAACGATGTTCCCCCTTTTTGTGGTTTGTTTGAATGATCTTTGAACAATAATCATAGGTTAATTTTTATTATCCTAATGAAAATCTAAAATTTGTTATTGATACACCATTATATATACTGTCAATAACCATTTTCAGATTTCTTTAGGATAATTAAATTAACCTATAATTATTGCTCAAACTTCATTCAAACAAACAACAAAAAAAATGAGAACATCATTCCGGGACGGAGGGAGTTTCTTTGAAGTAATGTTTTATGAAAATTTCCCACTAAAACTGGTTTTCTCTTACAGGATGAACAAACAGGTACCTCAACTGATCAATTACGGCAGACTAAAAGGAGTAAAGACACTGAGGGGATACTAGAAGATACAACACAGGTTTTTTAATCATGACATTTCCCTCACTGCGTTAACTTCTTATCACTTGTTGAGTTTCTATTTATGTATTTATCATAGTTCTATTAATGGCAACGTTTTTTTCGGCTTGTGATTTTTTGATACAAGAATCCTCTCGAAATCCAGCTAATCCTAAACCCCTTTTGTTGCTCTAGGTTAATAGTCTAGATATTAATAGTGGAAGTTCCCAAGAAATGCCAGCTGATACTTCATCGAGGATCCACTCACTTGAGATTGAGCTTGCTGAGGCCTTGGAGGCAAATGATATGTATAAATCACAACTTAAGAGGTGAGTCCAAATGAACAAATTCTCATTTCCGAGCATATTTCAGGTCTGCATTGTCATTCATATGATATTTGTCCAGTTTGTTTCCCGTTATTACTTCTAAAAAACATTAAATAATAATAATAATAAAAAGATACTCCCTCCGTACCAAAGTGAATGTCCAAAAAATGTTCAAATTTGCTCTTGATCAAGAGTAAATTTGAATTTTTTTGGACAATCTTTCCGGGACGGGGGGAGTATTATTTCTCCCCCCCCTGCACATTTTAGTTCTGACTGGCGACTACTTTTTGTTTTATATATTCAGTTTGTTGTCAGAAATAGAACTTTGCGGAAAATCCAAAGAAGAACCAGAAGCAATCAACAAAGAAGAGAATAAACGAAATGTCTCCTCACTTGAGGTAGAGCTAACAGAACTTCGTGAACGGTACCTTGAAATGAGCCTCAAATATGCTGAAGTAGAAGCTCAGCGCGAACAACTTGTTTTGAAGTTAAAGTCTGAGAGTAAAGGGAAGAGCTGGTTTTCATAGATGCAGCTAAGTTTTCCCTCAATTTTCCCCTTTCCCTTCTTTTATACTGTTAGTAATTTCAGCTCTAGGACCTAATTAATGGGAGAGGCAAAATGTATATCCTTAACAAAAGGGACTTAGACATTAGATGAGGGTCTCGTCTTAACACCAGTACCATTTTTATGTACCACAGATGATCCAATGGTCATGAGTTAATAGGGCTGACATCATCATGACATCAACAGTGACGCGTAAACATATGATCAACTGTGGTACAATATGGTACACAAAAGTGGTACAAGCGATCTTTTCTCGTATTAACAGTTGAAAAGAAATAAAAAGGCGAAAGATCGGTGGTGTGATGTGTTAAACTTATTTTTTGAGAGAAAAATATGAACTTTCATTTTTTGTCTCTATAACATACTTGCATCAATTTGAGCTGAATCTGCAAATTGGGAAAATCTAAAGGCCAGATGGGCTCTTGCATAGTTTTTGTTAGAAATAGAGAAACGCCATATTAATGTATGTACCATAACAAAAGTCCTCAATTTGTCATTTCGAGTGTCTCATCGTGAATGTCTCACTGAAAAGTACCGCTTTCTCAACAAGAAGTACTACCTCTGTCCCTAAATGAGTGTCCAAATTTCATTTTAAGGGACACTGAAAATCTCAACTTTGTTGTACAATTTGGTAGCAAAGATTCATATATAATCTTGTAATCTCCTTTCAAAACATTTAGTTTTGCACGTATAAAGAAACCGGTGAAATTTTTTTTGAAAAAAAACATTTAGGGACAAAGTTATGTTAAAAAAAGACACTCATTTAGGGACAGAGGGAGTAAAATATAATACTACTCCCTCCATCCAAAAAGGACTCCATCCGTCTCATTTATTTTGCCACTTTTCATTTTTAATGTTCAAACACAAATAAACTTTGACAAATTACTAATGTCAATCTAATCATTGTAACAAAAGAAATTATAAAAATCGTTATTATTAAAACACATAGTGATTTATTTATAACAAATTTTAAATTTTAATTAGGGTGATTAAATTGATAATAATGTTTGGTAAAAGTTTACTAGCGTTAGACTATTAAAAGTCAAAAGGCAAAATAAAATAAAATATGAGACTGAGGGGGTACTTGTTGTTTTGGGCTTTTGTTGTTTTAGACTTGTGCACTCATTATAACAAGTGTAATTAATACATACTCCCTCCGTCTCGCTATATTTGACCACTTTTGATTTTTGATGGTCAACACAAGTGAACTTTGATTAAATATTAATGTCAAATTAATTATTCTGTTGAAATTCTAAAAATTGTTATTGATAGATATATAAATGATTTATCAATAACAATTTTTAGAAATTGATTAGGATGATTGGATTAACATTAATGTTTAGTCAAAGTTTTCTAATATTGACCAACAAAAGTCAAAAGTGATAAAAATAATGAGACGGGGGAGTATAAAATAGACTAAATTACCTTTAAAACATTTTAATATACTCCCTCCGACCCAAAATGATTTTCTCATTTGCCTTTCCTCATTGTCCCAAAAAGTTCTTGCTATTTCTATAATTTAGGCTTAAAAGTCCATAAACACAACATGGCTAGTGAAGCATAAAAAAAAAAAATTTGAATAGTCAAACATGAAGATCATTTTGGGACGGAGGGAGTATCAACTATCTTGAGACTGAGACGGGAAAGTTATGATGTGTATATTTTTATAACATGAGGGGGTAGTAGTAAAATTTTTAAACTTAATAGATTTGGGTCGGGTCTCGGATCGGATCGGGAGTACTACCGAACCCGATCCGAACCCGATCGGATCTTAAAAAATGCAAACCATATCCGAAATTTTTTCGGATTGATTTCCCTTCGGTACGGATCGAGTTCGGTCAAATTGCCATCCCTAGGAAAGTACTCCCTCCGTCCCAGCTCACTTGAGACCTTTTGACCAAAACCGGTCAACTTAAGGTCGGTTTGACCAACACTTTATAAAAATATTTATGTTCCAAAAAACATTTTAAAAATTGTTATTGAGAGGATTTTTAATGGTGGTCATTTTACATTTTTTTTTTTTTGTTCGGATCATAAATATTTCTATAAAGTGTTGGTCAAACTGACCTTAAGTTGACCAGTTTTGATCAAAAGGTCTCAAGTGAGCTGGGACAGAGGGAGTAGTCTATACTCGAGAGCGGAAGCCTAGCACTAAGTTCAATCTCCAATACTCGTAACAATTGTACTCCTCGTTCCGCTTTAGCAACACTAATGTTTTTTTAATAGTTTTCTAAAAAATTAAATAGTTTCAAACCATCATTAGAAATGACATTCATTAAAATTGTAAATTTACATTGCTTATTTACATTAATGCAGGCTCACACATAATAGGTCATTGCTTTTCTCAGGATGATCATGGATTTATAACCCCACCACGTTGTAAAAGAAATAGTTTTCTTAGTAAAATTATTTTGGTAATGATTTTTTTTCTTTCTTATTTGGGATATTAAAATAACAAAACTTTCTTCATTTCATTTATCAATCGGTCTGATAAATTTATTAGGATGAAATAACACGAAACCATCATTAAAATTGACAATATATAACTTTTATTAGGAGTTCAATTAGTAGGTTTTAAATTTCATTTTTCAGCTTTAAGCTCATTTAATTGTCATTGCATTTGTCAAATATTTAACATAGTTAGACATAAAGTCTATGTAACTTATTTCAAATTGACAGATAATTTTTTCAAAAAGTTAAAAAGTTATTTTTGGATAAGGAGGATTTAAACAATTGTTAAGGGCCTTTGTTTTCCCTCCACTTGTGAGAGCTTTTGATTTCCCTCCTCTGTGGAGGCCGTTGTTTTCCCTCCTATGTTGAGGGCCTTTGTTTTCCCTCCATTGTTGAGGGCTTTGGGTGTTACTTTTGTGTTGGCCATTCTCAATCTACCACACCGCGAGGATAATAAATTGGTTGTCGATTTGGTTGCTTCATCTTTGAACAAAAACGCTTCGGATTTATGTTTGGAAGGAAGGTCTTCAACTAATCTTTCAATCAATTTTGGGCTTAAGCGGAAGCATATGTTATCCATTTTGAAGTCTCGCAAGAGTGTGTTCATGAAGACAATCTATGATGAAGTTAGATTAGGTTGCCTTCTTCAAATATACCGAGTTGTGTTTCGTGCTCATATTCATCTCTCGGTACGTTTAGTTGATCGTCGAGCCAATGCTTTGGCCGATTGTATTTCTTGGGCTTCTTTTACGTTTGTAACGTTTGTAAGTCCCACTGTTTGGATTGAACATCCGGTGTTTGTGGATAGCCAACTCCATGTTCATTGTAATTGCTAATTAATAAAATCTGTTTGTTTGCTTCAAAAAAAAAAGTATGCTCGCAACAATAACAATTGTGTATAACCACCCAAAAACACACACACACAGTGCTTTCATTTACTTTGTAGCCTTGTTACGAAATCTGACAAGCGAAATCGGTAATTTTGATTTTTTTTGATGTTCACAATTCTTCATTAATCTCTTAATACTTAATTGATTTATTATCATTGATCTCAAACAATTGTTTGTAATCATTGTGATTACAAATAATTGTTTGATGATCTCGTTCTTGTTTGTTTATAATTTTGTAGTTTTATAATAAATGTTGTTTTTATTTTATAGTTTGATTTTCTCTCTATTAGTGAGAGACTTTGATTTCCCTCTTTGTTGAGGGCTTTCTTTTCCCTCATTTGTTGAAGGCTTTGTGTATTTTACTTAGGGGTGTAAACGGTTCGGTTTAGCTCGGTTTGAGCGGTTTTAGAGACCGAACCGCTAGTCATCGGTTTGAGAAAATCTCAAACCGAGCTGAACCGCCAACAACTCCAAACCGAACTGAACCAAACCGCAATGGTTCAGTTCGGTTCAGCTCAAACCGTGGTTTTTGCATCTCAGATCCTCTCATATTACAGCACGGCAACATTGAAATTCCCAGAACATGTATAACTTAAGCAAGAGCAGCCAAGTGCAAGGTTTTTGCATATTGCTAGAAAAAAGTCAACTAGAGCAACACCCAAAAGTCAAAACATACTTCCCAAGTAAATCAATGCAGATTAACAATAAATGACACCAAATTGACTATCTACCAGAATAAACAAGATTGAATTAGCGGGAAAAGTGAGATCGATAGTCAAGCAAACACCGATCACGTTTAGGGTTCCGACTTGCACCTAGCCGGAAAAGAGAGTAATGAAATCGATTCAGTTCAACGAATTGAATAGGATTCTGACTTAAGAGATGTAGAGCAGGGGAATCAGGGGGTTTTGATTTGGAAGATTTGTTGAGGGCATCGGCTGAGGTATTGGGTAAAGGAACGTTCGGAACAGCCTAAAAGGCGGTGCTGGAAGTCGGAGTGACGGTGGCGGTGAAAAGGTTGAGGGATGTGGTAATACCGGAGAAGGAGTTCAGTCAATAGTGACGGACTCTTAAGACGGTTGAGATGGAGGAAAGTGAAGGTGGAGGCGGAGGAAGGTGGAGGCGATGGGGAGAGGAAGAATGGAGTCGACTGTCGAGAGAATTTGAGAGACGTAGAGCAGCCGCTGAACTAATGAATTGAAACTTGAATGATAAAAATAGGGTTTCCCTAAAATGAACGGTGGATAATTAACATAGGTAAAATATCAATGGTCTAAGTTACCTGGTTCAATTTAGGGGTTCGGTTTATCGGTTCGGTTCATCGGTTCAGTTTGAACGGTTCGGTTTAGCTCGGTTTGGTTCGGTTTGGCTCGACTTCAGTGGTGAAACCGTGAGCTGAACCGAACCACAGGGTTTATTGATTTTCAAGACCGTAGCTGAACAGCTGGTGTGTAAAAACCGAACCAAACTTCTCGGTTTGGTTCGGTTCGGTCTCGAACTGCGGTTCGAGCCGAACCACTGACACCCCTAATTTTACTTTTGTGTTGGCTAATCTCAATCTAGCACACGACGATGTTGATAAATTGGTTGTTTCATCTCTGAACAACAATGTTTTAGATTTATATTTGGAAGAAAGGTCTTCAACTAATCTTTCAATCAAGGTCAATCGACATTTTTAACCCTTGTACTTTAGTTAAGCTTAGGTTTTAACCTCTCTTTTATTTTTTTAGCAGCTTTAACTCTTTTACTTTAGATACGCCCTCATTTCCCCAAAAATGCCATAGTACAAGGGTTAAAAATGCTAAAAAGGTGGCTTAAATTTCATCACTTTTGGGGAAAATGAGTGCGTATATAAAGTACAAAGGTTAAAACTGCTAAAAAAATACAAGAGAGGTTAAAACCGAAGCTTAACTAAAGTACGAGGGTTAAAAATGTCGATAGGCCTTCAATCAATTTCGGGCTTATGCGGAACCAAATCTTGTCCATTTGGAAGTCTCGCAAGAGTGTGTTCATGAAGGCAGTCTATGATGAAGTTACAATGGGTTGTCTTCTTCAAACATACCGAGTTGTGCTTCGTGTTCATAATCATTTCTCGGTGCGTTTAGTTGATCATCGAGCCAATGCTAGGCTGATTGTATTTCTTGGGCTTCTTTTACGTTTGTAACGTTTGTAAGCCCCATTGTTTGGGTTGAACATCTAGTGTTTATAGATAGCCAAGTATGCTTAAAAAAATAATTTTTAAGTGTAGATTAAAATCTAATGCTTAAAAGAGGGATTTAGTAAACTCATTAAAAATGGTATTCATTTATAAGAAGTGATGATGAATTACTATTAAGAATGACCGAACCAAAAATAAATAATTCAATAACAGACATAGTTTCAGAGAGAAACTAAGGTTTCTTTCAACAATACCAAAAACTGTCTATCCTACGCCTAAACTACATGTATACATTGGTTTAATAATTGTCTCCACTAAACCCACTAAGCATTAAGAAATAAAAGAAATCAGAAACTACAAAGTAGAAATCTTAAAAATACAAAATAACGTTTTCGCCTCTCAAATGATCTCAGATGGCTAACGCGGTTATGTTTGAGTATTCATATTAATAAAAATGAACTTTATTTCAATTAATGACGTATTACAAATAGCAAATATTCTTGCAATGCAAACTCATTTAATTGTAATATTAACATAAATAATAAAAATAATAATAGTTATAAAAACAACAACAATATTTAATTATTATTACTATTTTAATTAATTAATAATTTTTAATAATAAAGTTAATTACAAAAGCAATAAGAGTAAAAAATAATACTAATGAATGTGAATATTGAAAAGACTACCATCATAATTATTATTATTATTATTATGATCTAATATACTAATAAAAACATAACAGAAAAATTAAAGAAGCACCTTCGAATTACTTCTCTAATATATCAAAATTCATATTTTTGTTATTACATGTTTTATTAAATATTCAGTAATTAAATAATATTGATAATAATGATTATTTTTTGTTGTTGTTATAGTTACAATTATTAATAATCATAATAATATAATTATTCCACGTTTGTTTTTAATATCCCTAACACGTCACTAGTTGAAAGAAAACTTAAGTTTTTATAAATATGAATGTTCAAACCTAATGGAATTATTTAAATAGTTAACCTTTGATCTTTTTGATATTGATAATTTAAATTTAGGATTTTATAGATTGAAGAAAAAAATTGTGAGTTTTTTAATATAAAAATCTTTTTAAAGGGGTTTTTGGTATTTTTACCTTCAAAAAATATTGTAAGTATGGAAAAAATATGGAGAGAGAAAGTGGGTAGAAAGTTTTGTTGTGAGAATGACAAGTGAGTCACATATCCATTTTAAATAATAAAGCAAATAAAACCTTGTTATGAGAAAGACAAAAAAAAAAGAGTAAGAACTTATTCTAGAATAGAGGAAGTAGTTTTTTTCCTTTTATAATAAAAATGTCATGCATTTAAGTACAGTTCTTCCAAGGACAAACATATTGCGTTGTTATGATGTGATTATGTAACTATTTTTTACACTAGTGGGTAACCCGTGCTTGCACGGGAAACTAATTTAATATTTTTTCGTATTATTTTTTATGATTTTATTTCGTAATGTAACATAATAATTTTTTTAATATAACTATATTGTATATGAATTAAAATGTTTGCTTATATATTTAAGAAAATTGTATTAATTTTTTAGTAATAATTAAAATAATTATTATAATTAACTAAAATTATTAATTGTACTTATTAACATATATAATAACTATTATTATTCACTAATAATACTAATAGTTATAATTAACATATATATTAACTATTATAATTAATTAATACTCCCTACGCCCTAGAGTAAGAGTCCTACCTTGTTTGTGCACACTTATTAAAGACACAATAGAAAATTGGTAAACATTGCAAGTGTGTTGAGGGTAAAATTGTCCAAAACACTATTCATTCTTTCTCATCATTTATCCTTTTAGGAAACAGACTTTTAGTGAGTCGTACAAAAATAGAAAGTATGACTCTTACTCTCGAACGGAGCGAGTACTATAAATATTAAATATTAACATTTATTGTATAATGATTAACTAATACTATTAATAATAATAGTTAACTTATATAGTAACTATTATGATTAACTAATAATACTATCAATAGTAATAATTAATATATATATATTAACTATTATGATTAACTAATACTATTACTAATAATTTTTTTGTTTATTTAATAGTTAAATATAAATGATAATTATAATGATAGTTAACTATTAATAGTCAATTATTATTTTTTTAGGAATATTAACTAATTATATTAATTACTATATAAAGAAATTATTATAGTAACTATTACTAATAATAGTAATAATTACTATTAAGGGTAGCTATTATAGTTAACTATAATAGTAACTATTACTAACAATAGTAATACTTATCTACAGTACTTAACTACTATAGCTAACTATTACTAATAATAGTAATAGTTAACTACTATAGTTAACTATTACTATTATTTTAATAGTAATAGTTAACTATTACTAATAAATAATAGTTAAATATTACTATAATAGTTAACTATTATAATTATTTTTAATAGTTAACTATTATAGTAACTATTACTATTATTAGTAATAGTTACTATAGTAGTTAACTATAATTGTTACCCTATATAGTAACTAATATTATTAGCTAAACTATTAGCTAAGAAAAAGAAATTGAAAAGTCACACGATTATGAGGCCAAAATATGATTAGCCCCCCCCCCCCCCAAAGTATACATCCATTCCCACTTTGCACCCTCGCGCGAATTTTGTCCCAAAGTGGTACTTTAACTAACCCACAATCCCACTTTGCACCCTACCACGTGGCGGTGTTAGAAATTTAACGGGAAATGATCATGTGCATATCATGTGAGGGTTATGTTGGTCATTCTCATATTAACTTTTAAATTAGTATTATTTAATTTATCATTCTCATTAATTAAACTTTTCTTATTTTAACTTAAATATATAATATTATTAGTATCAAAACAAAATACTAGTATTTATCTAAAGTAATAAATTTATTTTATAGCAAAAAATAAATTGATTATACTAATTTTACTTACTAAAAATACTTATATTATATTAAGCTTGTACACCTAAAAAGGTCAAATATCCTAACTAAACCAAAATAATAAAAAATAATAATAAAAAAAAATCTCCACCTTTCGAGATTCACCACCCTATATCATCATCTTCATCTTCCCCAATCCTTCTTAACCCTTCTCCGGCCATTACCCAGACCATCCCACCTTACACCAATTTTCGTTTGTGCCCCTCCCTCTCCCCCCACCCGAAAAACCACACCAACCCTCCCCCCTTTCCGCTCCTTTGCACGCCCTCTCTCAGCCCCTCCTTCGCCTCCCTATGTCTTCCCTGTTTCACCACCCCATGACCATCCATTCTCCACTCCCATGTTCGCCCCCTTCATCCCCAATTCTCCCCTCCCCTTCCTTCTCAGTTCCTATTCCCTCTCAATTGGCCCCTCCTCTCTCTCCTCCCCAATCCGACCCTCCCCACCCATTTTCACATTTCAGATCTTCATCGAGTCTCCTAGATTTGGGTTTTTTGAAATAATGGAAGATTAATATTTAGATCTTCTGGTTTTTGATTTTGTATTTTGATCTTTATGTTGTTGGTTGAGGCCAGATTCGGAGGGAGTTGTCGGAGTTTTGGGCGACTTTGTGGTGATGGTGGTTGTTGACTGGTGGTGGTGGTGTTGACTGGTGGTGGCAGTGGGTGTTGACTAATGGAGTTGGGTGAAGGATGATTAACTATACATTGACAACCATGCCCTTCTCTTTTCAAAGTAAATGACCAAAATGATCCTCACATACTATGCACATGATCAATTTTCGTTAAAATTCTAACTCTGTTAGGTGGTAGGGTGCAAAGTGGGATTGAGGGATAATTAAAGTGCCACTTTGGGACAAAATTCGTACGAGTGTGCAAAGTGGGAATGAGTGTATACTTTGGGGGGTTAATCATATTTTGGCCCAATTATGAGGGTATGTTTGATGTGGCATCACCAAATGCAAGTTTTCTCTTTAGTTTGTCCACATGTCAACACCATAACCCTTATCACCAACTTTAATATATACATAAGATTTACAAATTTTAGTCATATTAATAGTTTGTTTTTTTTTTTTTTTAGAAATAGTGTTGAAAAATTAGTTCTCTTAGGAAAATGATTTTGGTATGATTTTTTATTTTGTCTCATATTGAATGTCAAAATAAGTTTTTAAAAATAAATAAATAAATAAATTTTAACTGTTAATGTCTTTTTTAGATAAGTAATTTTGAAATAAAATCTACGTAATCTATTTCAAATTGAAGAATTATTTATTTCAAAAGTTAAAAGTTAAAAGTTTATTGGATAGAGGCTTTAAATAGTGGTTGAGTTTCCGAAATTTTACACTTTCTTTTTCTAAACTTTATGTGTGTTATTGAAAATAAACAACTATTAATAAAAAAAAAATTGTGCAGCGCACGAGTATTCATCTAATACTAATAATATAACTTAAAAAATCGTGCCTAACACGAGTATTAATCTAATTGTAACAAAAATCAGTCACAAAGTCATGTGACTGACTTCCGTTAAATTGTTAATGGAAATGTTAGACAGAATTATTATTTGAAATTGTTCAATAATATAGTAGGTGCAATTGAAAAATATGTCGTTGGCTGATAACATTTGAAATCATTCAAAGTTGAGTGACCAAAAGTGAGTTATTCCCTAAAAAAAATATGTGCAAACAAATATGTTTCCGTTTTCAAACTTTGTTTATTGCAAATATGTAGTCTTAAATAAACACATTTTTCAGTTATAATAATCATCAATCTTAGCTTTATTACTGGTCTAATTTTAAACTTTAGGGTCAATTTTAAAAAAACTTGAATTTAAATTTTAGTGAAGTTATTAACAGTCTCATTAATTTTTAGTGAAGAGTGGGGGATATGAAGATGGAAGGGAGGAAGAAGATGATGATAAGGGGGGATGTATTTTAAACTTTAGGGTCAAATTTAAAAACTTGAATTTAAATTTTAGTGAAGTTATTAACAGTCTCGTGAATTTTTTTAACTACCGTTATAAATCTTAGGGAAATAGATAATAAAACTATAGCACGCAAGGTATATTTACTTAGTAGATAGTACGCAAGTCAAAGTGATGTTGGGGCAATAATAGACGGGTCCATTTTGTGGTTACTCATTTGAAATTGTTTCATAGTATAATAGGGACAATTGAAAAAAACATAATAGAGTTATATAATTTGAAATCACTCAAAATAGTTTTTACCTAAGATAGTAGTGTGTTGTTATACACACTTGTAAAATTAATTAATACACTCGTAAATTACGGCTGTATTCATTAATTTAAGAATGTATTCCTTATGTCCTAGAAAAATAGTCTCATTTTGACTTTTTATGATCAACAAAAATGAACTTTGACTAAATATTAGTGTCGATCTAATCATTTAGTGAAATTCTAAAAGTTGTAATTGATTAGTCATTAAGTGATTTATCAATAACACATTTTAGAATTTTATTGTGTTGATTAAGTTGACACCGATGTTTGGTTAAAGTTTATTTTTGTTGACCATAAAAATAAAGAAAATGGGATTATTATTTTGGAAAATGGGAGTATATATGGAAAAAAAAATATGTGCGGAAACAAAACCATTTCCGTTCAGAGTTGTTGTTAAGTTTCATTCTCTCACACATTAGGGCACACGTAATTCCATTGAAAAATTTCTCTCATTATTTTCAGCGAAGACATGGACGGAGATTTGACTCCTCTCCAGCAAGAACCGGTGAAGAATCCGTCGCGAAGCCGAAATCTAAATACGACCATGCTTTTCATAGCCGACGTCGCCATCCGCTCAAAAGTTACGACCGCTGCGGCCGTGATGATAGTACCTAATGGGCTCGAAACCGATTGGCTATTCTCCACTGAAGAAGGCCATCGGCTTCGTCAACCAAGGGAGTTTGGTCGTCTGATTTTGATAGGTAACGAACCTAAATTTGGCGAGAAATCTGCTTTTTATAGCAGATCTGTGATGAGTTCTCAAGAGTTTCAATCAATCGAAAAGAAATTGACTCCAGTTGTAAAGCATTACTGACCTGAACATAGTTATCAGGAACGTGGGACGTTTTGGGACGCGGAACGGGGACGGGGAACGTGACTTTTTAATTTTTGGGTACGTAGGGGTAGGATTAATTGGTACGCCCATTAGGAACGTGGTACGCTTTTATTGGGAACGCACTACGCTATTATTGGGAACTAGCAGTACCCCGTGCGATGCACGGAAATTATTGAAAATACTAATAAGATATAATAATTTATAAATAAGTTCAATTTTCGATTAAACACCCAATTTACATAATTATCAATGCAAAATCTTGGGAAAACACGCTTTTTCTAACTCTAAAAAACGTGTTTTAAAAAAGTGCGGTGGCATTTTTGTGAAAACGTGAAACTTTTCTTACATACGCGCGGTGACATTTTCGTAAATAAGATAAAGTTATTTACAATAATATTATCGCACGCTTTTAAAAACATATTCTTATTATAAGACGGTCTCACACGTGAAACGGATCTCATTGAGAGAGTAAATAGTACGTCTCCGAGGCGGGGCAAGCCTATTTCCTCTCTCGTCGAAATCCGTCTCATATGTGAGACCGTCCCACACAAGCCTTTTTTTTTTTTTTTTTTTCTTTTTTTTTTATCTCATCGGTAAGTTTTTCTTTTGTAAATGTCTATCCAACTCATTATTTTCATTATTCACAATTTAAAATGTGGATCTTACCATCAAAGTATCATACTTTAAAAATATCATGTTCATAACTTATTTCGCACTCGAAATACATTTAAATATAGTCCGTCCCAGAAACTTGCATGTGTGGTTCTGGCTGGGTTATTTGTGACTTATTTTTATTTTGGTCATTCCCAACTCACTTGAGACCCTCCAAAATAGCCAACTTTTAATAATTTTATATTGAATCTACTCCACCATTTATTCTACCTTCATTTCTCACCACTCAATTTATTCAACTAACACAAATATTTACCCCACTTATTCTATTTCTTCATTTTCTACAACACATTTTCTTTATTTTGTCTTTTTCCTTAGTTATTGTGTCCATCTTTTAGGTTTTAATTGAGGTGGGATGGAAGTATACTATCTCTGTTTATTTCATAAAAAAATTATTATGATTTTTATGTTTGATAAAAATGTTATTATAAGACAAATAGAGTACTCTCTAATCATATAATATATATATATATATATATATATATATTATATATATTTGTATGTATATGCCTCTTCATTCTCGCCTCATCCATCAAATTATGCCTAACAACCTGCTTAATCTCCTAAATTAAAATGGGTAAATTGCAAATTGGTAACCTGTGTTTGTTTCACATTTGCAATCCCCAATCTGAGAGTTGAATTGTGCCAATCAGGCACCTGAGTTTGTCAATTTGTTGCAATGTGGTGAATAAACTAACTTGTCGTTAATCTTTTAACGGACTTAAACACATGTGCCTCGCACATGACTTTTGAGAAGGACAATCTTGTCAATTCCTAGAATCTGAGCAAGGCACATATTTATTGAGGGGGTCAACTTGCAAGTTTTTGAAAATAAAGAGAATAATAAAAAATATACCTAAAATTTTTACACCACCACCACTACCCCCTAGCACCACCACCATCGCCACCCTTAACACCACCACCACCACCGCCACCCTTAACACCACCACCACCATCTCTCTCCATTCCCAAACCTAGCACAACATTCACTCCCCTTCCATCTCTCTCCATTCCCAATCCCAAAAGCACCATTCAAAACCATCTTAAAAGAAAGAACGCCCTCTCCCACCTCTCAACCACTACCACCGCCGCCATCCCAATCAATTTTGATCCTTTCATCATCCCTTGCCACAAATTCCTCAACGCCTTTCCTTCTCTGATCTCGCTCTTCAATACCCGAACCCGCCTCCATACCTTGTTACCAACAAAAATCAATTCTCATCACCGACAGTTCCCCCACCAATTTCTCAGTCAATTACTCCCCAATCACCATCAAAACTCAGATTTTGGAAAACCAAATACCAAATTTCGAAAATCTAAGTTTTTGAACCCAGATTCCAGATTCCGAAGATGAGTTTCTAAATTTGAAAATTGATGGAAATGGGGAAGGGAGGGGGTTCTGGTTCTTGGTTTTTTTTTGTTTTTTTTTGTTTTTCTTTTTTAGGGGTCAAAGGAGTGTATATGTTATAAATGTAGGGATATATTGGTCATTTTATTTCTCAAACCTTTCATGTGCAGCTCATATGGTCTTTTTTCTTTTTATTATTTTGTTTATTTTTGGATTGACAAGATTGCCCTTCCCAAAAGTTATGTGCGAGGCACATGTGTTTAGCTTCGTTAAAAAATTAACGAAAAGTTAGTTATTCACCACATTGCAACAAATTGACAAACTTAGGTGCCTAATTGGCACAATTCAACTCTCATGTTGGTGATTGCAAACGTGAGACAAACTCAGGTTACCAATTTGCAATTTGCCCAATTAAATTTTCTAAAGTTAAGCCTTTAAAATAGATCCAAGTTTCCACCCATTTTGTTTTCTTAACTAACTGTTGTTTACTATAGTAATTCCTTCCGCAAAACCTCTCTCAACTTCTCTCTCTGTTCTCTCTCAACCACCATCTTCTCCAAAACTCATCTTCTTCTTCTAAAATTTTCATCTGATTTTCCATCTTATTCCTTCAATTTCCATTCAAATCTTCATTATTTCTTGAAGAAAACTTCATCTCCTTCTTCTGGTTTTAATCCATAATAACACAATTGTTTGTAATTTCAATGTAGAAATTAAAAACAATTGTGTTGTTGTTCTCTATTGTACATTATATATTATATAATAAAAATGTCTCCTAAGTGAGAGCTGTTGTATCTCTCCTCAGTGAGAGCCGTTGTATTCTCTCTTTTGTGAGAGCCTATGTTGGTCTTGTTTGTTTGTTTGTTGTATTTTTCTTTTCAAAATTACGACGATTCTAGCATTTTCTCACAATAAAGTGAGTTCTGATGTTCTAACTACACAAGGATCGTTCGGAAACTTTGTGATACTTGATAGGCGTTTTCTCGCCAACCCGAATTCTGCATATCCCGTGCTAAGCGCAAAATTTTACCCGAGGGAGGATTTCGTAAATTCCAGATTGAGGCAGTCTCCAAGTTTCGTTTGGAAAGGAATCCGTACGTCTCAAGGTTTAGATATCAAATATAATTCTTGTAAGTTACGAAATAGAACTACTATTGTAATTCTGAGTGAGCCTCCAATCTTTGTGGTGTGCCATCTCTTTTTTCATTGTGAATGAATGAATTATCGTTTGCCTTAAAAAAAAAAAAAAAAACTAACTGTTTTCCAAAAAATAAAAATAAAATACTAACTGCTGTTTACTCAAAAAAAAAAAATTGTATCCTCCTACCAAAAGAAATTGTATCCTCCTACCAAAATATACTTGTTTCCCCAATTGGATTCAAAATGTAAAGGACCTAACTACTGATCCAAAATATTAGTTTATCTAATATAAATAAGTTTTTGTTTTGAAACAATCTAACAACAATACAAAATATCCTTCAAAAAAAAAAAAAAACAACAATACAAAATAAAGAAAAGAAAACTGAAAATCAAAACCAACAGAATGTTTAAAAATCTCATTTCTCCCGAATAAATTTCAACATTTTTCAAACCCAAAAAAAGATTAAAAAAAAAAACACGTATCCCAGATCTGATTTAAAACAAATCCCAGATCTGATAGATTCCAGCCATATCAGAAAGTGGAGGGGGATGGAGGCGTGAATTACTGTCTTGGGAATTCAAGGCTGTCGTCGATTCGAACGCCGTCCGGGAATGGTTTCTGCCGTCCGATTAGGAAGATGAAGGAAGGATTCGAGTAGGGAAGAGAGAGAGTAGAGGGGGAGTGACGGCATTGGGATGAAGGCGGTGGGGGTAGGAGAGTTGGGGAAGAGAGAAAAGTGTCTCTCTCTGTGTGTGTGTTTAGAGAGAGAGACATGAGAGTAAAATGAGGAGGGTGCATAAGATAATGAGTTTATTGCCAATTTGACCAGCGTACTATCAAAATCTTGACGATTTGCTCTCGTACTAAAGAAACTGCCAATTTGACCTGCGTACTATGGTTTTAATAAAAAAATGGCCAAGGATAACGATGACCCGTTAGAAATCTAACGGGCTGTCCACGCTGACATCCACCTGGCATCCATGTCGTTGACTTATGTTGACTGGGTGCTGAATAGACAAAACACAAAAATTGAGGGACCTCACATGATAAATCCTTCACCAAAAACTTACGCATTCCTAAAAGTAAACCCTCCAAACGAAAATCATTATGACAACTATGTTGATGCCCTAGACAATGGCAACAACTTATGTTAGGTTATGTGTTGTTTGTTTATGTTATTTGGTGTTTGTTTAGGTTATGTGTTGTTTGTAATGGCAATTGTATTACTAAACATGGAGTTTATCCTTCTAAAGACAGTGTATTATGTTAGTTATGAATCATGTGTGGTTATTAGTCACTGAATGTTCAGGTCATAATGCTTTGTCAAGAGTGGTTGTACAACATTCATGGAAAAATACACATGACATACACTTAAAGTAATACTCCCTCCGTCCCGGAATGATGTTTTTTTTTTTTTTTTATTGACAATGTTGTACTTATGTCAATACCCTTGGGACAG
This sequence comes from Campanula takesimana, assembly GCA_026119855.1. Taxonomy (NCBI): domain Eukaryota; kingdom Viridiplantae; phylum Streptophyta; class Magnoliopsida; order Asterales; family Campanulaceae; genus Campanula; species Campanula takesimana. The sequence continues at coordinate 1,001,258 of JAOWBW010000174.1, read as the reverse complement.
AGGGAGAACATCATGTCGGGACAGAGGGAGATACTTTATGAGAGACAGACATGGAAAGGAAACACAAAGGCACAAATAACTTCACGAGCTACATATTTTTCCTTCAAAAGAGCAACATCACTGCTTTTCTTATTCTGGTCTCTACGCAGGGTATCCCTTTCCTTCGTGAGAGCATAAGCCTAAAAACCCTCACAAATACAGTTTGGCAACAAACATATTAGTCGTGATTAGGTGGATATTACTGCTATATGCAGTTTAAGCCACAAGTATGATGACTAAATAAGCCTTCATAATTCAACAGGTCTAAATGTCTCCATAGAGATCTGACTACAAAGCATTGACTAAAGCTATCCGGATAAGAATTAGTGCATCAGAGAAAAAACTCAAACAGGAGCACAACAAGGCACGACTCATAATATAAGCAACATCCATAATGAGTTCATACACCACCCAAAAAGGTACTCATAAGTTAACTGTTCAGAACATTGACAGCATTAACTAACAAAAGGTGTACTCAAATCATTAACATTTGACTGAGTACACATATTCTTAGCATACTAACATCCATACAAAAGAAATTACAAGTCATTGTTACAACCACTGTTCACATTAGAAATCAAACAACTTTTTCTTCTTTTCAAGAAGCCTTGGTGAAGTCCTCCTTTGAATAGTACTGACTCTTGAGGTCTCATGTTCAGGAGATTGAAATTGCTGACTATTTTGAGAAGGCTGTGTCAGTAGGATCTCAGCTTGTTGTTGGTGAAGCCTTGGTGATGTCCTTCTTTGAATAGTGCTTGCCATCCCACTTTCTTCTTCAATATGAGCTTCCAGTCTTCCACTTGCATTTCCAGTATTGTTTGAAGGACTAGTACCGCAATACTTTCCATGCCAATACATTTTTCCAACTGGGAGATCATTCTTGCTCTTAGGGGCAACCTTTGATTTTCCATTAACAAGTAAAGCAGCTCTTGTTCCCTAAAATAGAAGGACCAAATATATCAATATATTATACTCCCCCCCGTCCCAGAAAGTTAGTCCCACTTTTTTCATTGTTAACATGAATCAAGTAGGACTAACTTTCTGGGACGGAGGGAGTATAATACTTATTTTCATTTTCATGAAACTAAAACATCAGTTCAAAATATTTATATGTACTTATACTTACACATCAATGTATTATACTCCCTCCATCCCAGAAAGTTAGTCCCACTTTTTTCATTGTTAACATGAATCAAGTAGGACTAACTTTCTGGAACGGAGGGAGTATAATACTTATTTTCATGAAACTAAAACATCAGTTCAAAATATTTATATGTACTTATACTTACACATCAATGTATTATCCTCCCTCCGTCCCAGAAAGTTAGTTCCACTTTTTTCATTGTTAACATGAATCAAGTAGGACTAACTTTCTGGGACGGAGGGAGTAGGGGTGTAAACGGTTCGGTTCGGTTCGGTTTGGGGGTTTTTGGAGACCAAACCGCTAGTCACCGGTTTGGAATTTTTCCAAACCGAACTGAACCACAAGAACATCCAAACCGAACTGAACCAAACTGCCATGGTTCGGTTTGAACCGCGGTTCAAACCATGGTTCAAATATCGGTTCAAACCGCAGGTCAGGCCAAGGTCCAAATCGCAGTTCAGACCAAGGTTCAAACCGCAGTTCAGACCAAGGTCCAAACCGAGGTTCAAACCGAAAAACAAATCTGAAAACAAAAACAAACCTAGGGCTCAGTAATCCACACGTTCAAATCATCAAAATGGGGAAATTGAAATTGAAATTTTGAGATAATTTAAGATGATTGGAATCGACGGAGAGAGAGAGAGTACCTCGTTAACGGCAAGGCAACGATCGAGATTTGAAATCCCCTTTTAGCGACCTTTTTTCACTTCCTTGCTGTTGCTGCAAATCAAAAGTGTCGGGGGAGGCCTGAGTATGATGAATGATGCCGCCATGCCGGGGACGGGGGAATGGAGCCATCGCCGCCGGAGTCGTGGTCGGGGAAGACGACTGGAGAGCCGCTCGTTCGATTGAATAAAAGAAATGGGAAGGGATTTGAATTAGGGTTGTGAAGAAGAGGGATGCCTGAGTAGGAAATCGGTCGGCACCAGGGACGGATCGGCGGCGTCGTTGTTGGGGAAGACTGGAGGGAGGAGCCGCTCGTTCGAAATCGAAAGGAAAGAAATGGGAACTGATAATTAGGGTTGTGAAATAAAACATTTATATGTGTTCCAATCAATGACCCAGATTAAATCTAACAAATGATCAACGGTTCATATTGCGGTTTGGATTATCGGTTTGGCGGTTCGGTTCCGTGGTTCGGCGGTTCGGTTTGGTTCGGTTCGTTTTGATCGGTTTATAAGAGCCAGACCGCAGACCGAACCGAACCGCACGGTTTGTGATATTTTCAAACCAAACCGAACCACAGAAGCATAAAAACCAAACCAAACCACATGGTTCGGTTCGGTCTCAAACCGCGGTTTGAACCGAACCGCTGACACCCCCTAGGAGGGAGTATACTACTTATTTTCATGAAACTTAAAAAAAAAAAAAAAAAAAAACCACAAATATATACTTATACTTACACATAAATAAGTGGCTCCTGTATTCTCATTAACATAGGCACCAATACCCATGGAACTTGATTCCTTCTTTGACCAAAATTGACCTTCCTGCCTCTAATTCCCCTCCATCTTGAACCTCTTGTAGTTGCATGTCTTTTTTTTGCCTACGATAGACCTCTGATCCTCATTCACATTCACAGTCTCAAACTCATTCATATTTTCATACTCATTCACATTCTCATACTCATTTACCTGTAATAAAAGAACCAAAAATGCAATTTTATTATATTTAAATAACCTGCTATAAATAAATAAAAATAAATAATCTACATGTGCATTCTCATCCAAAAATGCAGTTTTATTCTCATTCCCCTTAAATAAAACAATGTCAATGCAGTTTTAATATTTTAAAATAATTTCATGAGAATATATATATACAAAAAAATATGCTTACAGTCTGATTTGCATTTTCATTCAGATTCTCATTGACTTCCACATGTGCATTCTCATTGACAACTGCTCTAGTTATCTTCCTTTGTCTTTTTCTTCTGTAATTGAGCTCCTCATCATTTTCCACTCTCTCATTCTTACAAGTTCTGCTATTGTAACGCCCGTCCTAATTCCTATTAAATTCTTGCCTTGCATAATTATATGCTATTTTATTTGAGTTAATTATTTAATTAATTGAGCAAGTTTAGGTCCTAATTGTTTTAAGTTGAAACATTAGGGTCATTTGTGAAAAATAAAGTTTAGGGCTAAAATGCTCAAATTGAAACTTTAGGGCCTTTTTGTCAAAGTTAGAACTTGAGGGGCCAAATTGCAATTCTTGGAAACTTGCAAGTATATCTTGTGTTTGCCTTTTCTCTGAGAAACATTATTCCACCGTTTCTTTACTCCCTCTGTCCTGCGTACAATTTCTACTCCTTCTGTTCCACGAGAATTTCTTTCAACTTTCGGCTTTAAATATTTCTCCGTTTCAAAATCCGACTCCGCATAGATGATCAGGGCAGTGAGTAGAGCATTTCCCGCCGAACAAAAATTAATTTGGGTGAACTTGATTTCGGACTAGGTAAGTCACTAGCTCCCCCTTGCTGGTAATAACATGCTTATGTGTTATTCTTGATACTTGTACTTGTTAATTTCGTGATTTGGTTGAATTTTGTGATACTTGTAAATTTGGGACGAAGGGAGTATTCGTATGAATTACAAGAATGAAATAGATTTGCAAAAGTGTCCTGGGAATGTTAATAAGAAAATTATACTCCTATTCGTGAGACGGTAAAATAGTAACTTGATTTAAATATTATTAGAAAAATTGTACCATTATTTGTGGTACGGGGAAATGAATGGAAGTATCCCTAAATGATTATATTAGTATATTAGAAAATTATACTTATACTTTTGGGATGGTGAAATATTTAAATGGAATAAAAGAAAATTATTCTATTATTTGTGGGACGGTAAAATTAATTAAAGTATCCCTAAAGAAGTGTTCTGAGCATGTTAAAATGCACTCTTGAATGTTAGGGAGTGTTAGTAATTTATACTCCTACTTGTGGGACGGGTGAATTTGAGCTTGTTAAATGAACGGATGAAAATTTGGTTTTCTAGCTTGCTGGGGAGTTCTTGGCCCAATTTGGTTCTGGGCGACCGCCCAAAGGGGCCATGGGCGACCGCCCAAATGATTAGGGTTTTTGGTTCCAAATGTCTAGTCTGGGCGACCGCCCAGGTGGGGAGTGGGCGACCGCCCAAGTCCCCTGTTTCACAAAAGTGGTTTAAACTCAAATGAAATGAAACCTTATCCCTCCTAAGGCATAGAGCCTTAGTATAAGATGTCCTAGCAAGTGTTGTGATACCTTAGCAGCATCAGAAGTGAGTCTTGAACATGATTATTCAATGATTTGAATAGAGAATTTGAGCCTAAGAGTAAGAACTCTTTTAAATGTCTTAAAAGTGCTATGAACAAGCACTAATGTGTTATATGTGTCTTGAAATCAATGTTTGTGTACCTTAGGGGCACTAGAACAATGTCTTGAGCTTGAACATCCAAAGTATAGGATGATGAACTTGTAAGTATAAGATATGTAACTCTTTTACTTAGCTTGAACTTGAAGTATAAGACAATTAAATCTTGTACATGACTTAAATATCCAAAGATTGGAATAGTAACTTGAGTATAAGATAATTAATTCTTGTACATGTCTTGAACATCCAAAGAATTGGATTAAGAACTTGAACGTAAGATGATAAAATCTTGTTGTTGGTCCCAGAGACACAACAAAGGTATGAAAAGAGGCTAGAGGGGGGGGGGGTGAATAGCCTATTTAAAATTTCAACCCTTTTTCAAAATTCAACCTTTATGCTTACACTTGAATTTTGCGGTAGATAAAAACCACGCGGTCAAGTATAAAATGCACAGCGGAAGTTTTCGTTGAAACAAGTTAAGAGTTGGTTTTGATGAGTTCAGTGCGGTAGGTTGGTTTTGCGGTAGGTAGTGCGGTAGATGTATATGCGGTAGGTAGGAGTGCGGTAGGTTAAAGTGAGGTAGGTTGAAAGATTGAAAACTTGTGTCTTAGAGATTTTTGGCAAATGATAAGTTAGTCAGATTTTAACTTAGGCAATGAGGTAGACAAACAAACACAATTCACAATTTTTCTTAAATCTGAAAGATCAAACACTAAAAGACACACAAGATTAATATGAACAAGTGAAGAACAATAGGAACAAGATGAACAAGACTTAAAGTAAATTTGCAGAAAGGTAAAGTGCAGTAAGTAAAGAACGCAATGATTTGGAAAGGTTCGATCTGTTAAAAGATCTACGTCCTTTACCAAGATGGTCAGTCTTGGATTTTGAATGAGGTATATATTGATTCTTGAGTACAGATTACAGAGATGAAGTATTGAATCAACACCTATTTCTATGAAGTTCAAATCCTAGACTTAGACCAGTGTATCCCTAATGATTCAATCTATGTGATTGATCAATCGGGGTGAGTGTGTGTGTAAGAATCAAAAGCTCTTTTGAATCTATATGATTTTAGAGCCTAATGAAACTTGTGTGAGAGGCTTGAGATATGATCTTGAATGTTGCTGGAGATTTGATGAAGACTTGAAGGTTGAGTGCTTGAAGATTCGAAGGATTCTGGAAATCTTGAATATGATCTTCAATCACCAAGAATTTCAACAGCAATTTTTCTCTTAGAATCTCAGCTTGTCTTCAATGAAGAGTTCAAGGTCTATTTATAGCCTTGATGGAGAAACTAGCCGTTTGAATTCTTAGAGGGCAAGTTTGGAGGACAATGAGCTGTTGATTTCTAATTGGAGCTCAGTCTGAGTTGTCCTTTTGTTGCAGAGTCATGGTGGTCCAACTGTACTATGATGACAGTTGTATTCAAATTTGAAATTTGAATTTGCAACGTTCTAAACTAACCAAGGTTTTGGACACAAGTGTGACCATGGTTAAGTTTGAACCAAACTTGAGTTTATTCAACTCTGGTTACATGCGGTCGAATAAGCCATGCGGTAGGCTTGCATTATGCGGTCGATGTCTTGCATGAGTTAAGTTGATTTTTGCGGCAAGCATGGAGCATGCGGTAGATGTCTTCATGCGGTAGGTTGAGTACTTGCCACATATCTCCAGACTTAGAAAAATTTAGGGTCCTAATCTGCTAAGCCTATCAAACTAGAAAGTGGACTATTCTAAATGAAGTACAAGTACTTCTTACAATATATCCTAAAGTCCACAAAGAGTAAAATAAGGTTATGGGATCAATCAAATCTAGGTAATAGGAGTGGTTTATAATAAGCATACCCAACACTTGTACATGACTTGAAACCAATACGTGTGTATGGTAATGAACTTGAAAGTGCTATGAACAAGCACTAACGTGTTAGAACTATCCTTGATGTGTATGTGCAAATCTTGCACATAATTACTTGATAGAATGTGGTTTGCTGACTACTTGATACTTGGTATTAATAACCAAAGAATTGGAATGTGGAACTAGATAGAGAATGATCAACTCTAAGACATACTTGAATCTAATACATGTGTATTGAAAGTGCTATGAACAAGCACTAATGTGCTAGTAATTAGTTTTAATCGTGCATATACTCAATGAAGTATATAAAGTATAAAGAAAATATTTGTTCCTGAGATAGGTTCCTAAAGAAATAAGGAGTAGTGTAATATGAAGATAATTCATAAAACAATGATATAGAACACAATATGTGTTGGAAAATGTATTCGATATTAACGATACATATACGCGAGATATGATTGTGACTAAGTACAATACGACCTATTCGACTACGTGCTTAGAGTCTAAGATGTTGGGCTCTACTTGGAAGTAAGGGTATCGTGATAGACACATTAGTGTGTTAAAGGTTATATGAATATGTACGTGCAAATATTTCATATGACAAAGTGATATAGTATGACATACCCTACTACTTGGTTGGGGTCTGTTATTAATAGACTCTAATTTGGCTTGATTGTGTTACGTGGACACATTATGTGCCATTGTTATACTGATTTGTATTTGCAAATATAGCATACGTGTACTTGTATTTGGTGAGCACATAATTACATGGTTCATGAAGAGCTAGTCCACTACTTTTGGACTTAGTTCTATACTCTTGTAGTTTAAGTAAACATTTACTTGTGCATTCTTGTGTGAGTCCAGCTGGTCACCTTGCTTGCTCGGAGATGTATAGGTTCACGCTTATCATGAGGCTGGGGCCAAAGTGATAATCGGGTGCCTATGTATCTGCGCTTGACCCCTTACTACAGGCCATAGTAAGGGCATAGCTTCCTTTATTAGAGCAATACGCTTGATAAAAGTGAATGCTAAACTCGTGAACACCTCGTGAATCTTGTTCTTGTTAGTGATACTGGTTACCGGGTCCTCTTGTGTACTGCACAGCAGCAACTTGATTGATCGTGATTTCTCAACTGCAATAAGCAACGACAATAATGGTTTACTTGGGAGGAATAAGGTTAGAATATCCTTTGTAACGTGTTAGTTTAGCCTTATGTGCTAGTTACTTGATGGGTTGGCTTAGCCTCTCATATACTTGTTACTTGATGACAACTTGAGCATGATTACTTGATAATCTTCTTGATTTGCATGATTACATGATAACATGCTATGTACTTGTATCTAGTAACTTACTGAGATTTATCTCACCCCCCATTCTTGTTTATTTGTTTCCCCCCCCCCCCAGGAAAGCAAGTGGTAATACGTTGTTAGGCTCGACTTAGCAGGGGCCTACTTGGCAGGTTGTTCTTATTGGGGATTGTTATCCTTTCCAGTTTTTTGGTGAGGACGATTTGTATCAGTTGTTTAGACTCAGTATTTTGGGTAGACTTTATAGTTCTTGTAGTGCCAGCTTATGTGCTAGGCATGTTTTCCGCTGTGTATAACCACATTTGGTTTAAATTTCTTGGTATAGAACTTGTTTGTGAGCTATCTTAGCTCGTTATTCTTGAGTTATATGATGTCAGTTTGAGATAAGCAGATGTCATTCAGTTTCTCGTTTCTTGTTAGTTACGCGCACCAGGTTCGAGGTTCTATTAGGGAATCCCGGGACTTGGGGGCGTGTCAGCTATTATGGTCATCTCCATTATAGTTAGTGCATTTCATTTTCGTGCCTTTTCTGGTTACATCATTTTTTTTTCATTTTCTCCACTTGTACTTCCTTAGCTTTGCTTGTTTCCCCAGACTTGTATCTTTGTATTTTTGGCCTTCCAGGCTTCCTATGAGCAATAGGAGGCAATACCTTCTGATTGCCATGCTTCCTCCATAGATCTTGACCATTAATAGGTTCAAGACCACCATCATAAGCCTTCAATGTTTTTTCAACTGTGAGCCAATGACTTACATATTTGTCTGGATCATCTCCCATGAAGTACATGGCACATATTGAATGGCTGCATGGCACACCTGACATTTGCCAAATCCTGTAAGTACATATCTTCTTCTCCATATCAACAACATATCCTTCATTCCCCTTACTTACTTCATACTTGTTATGGTCCATTGTGCACACATAACCAATGCATATATTCTTCTTGGTTTGCCTCAAGTTTCTTTCTAATTCTAGGACATAATTTATCCTCAGATGTCAATAAGAGTCTTCTGTTCTCACCTAGCCTCCTCATCAAACTAAGTCTGATCTCCTCCAACATAGAAATGATTGCCTTTCTCCTAGCTTTGAGTATAAAATGGTTGAAAATCTCAGCCATGTTGTTCTCCACACTATCACAACATGTAGCCACTGAAAAATAACATCTACACCAGTGTTTAGGTTCCCTAGATATGAGGTAGTTATAAGCACCACGGTTAGTTTCCTTGATTTTTTTGAAAATTTTCGTACACTGCTCCATTGTTCCACACTTGACTGCTTGCCAAAATAAATTTCTGAGTTGCACTCTACTGAACCTCTTCCTAAAGTTGGCATAGATATGCCTTGCATAATTCTTTGTCTCTGCTTGAGGAAATACACTTTGTAGTGCATTCAAAAGACCCTGAAAAAGAAAAATTCATAAACAATTAATAACGAAATACTCCTTCCGTCCCAGAATGATAGTCCCACTTTTAAGACTATTTTTAATTATTCTAATAAAAAGATAGTGGAACTATCGTTCCAGGACAGAGGGAGTATAACTTACTAGTGGGTCTATCATTCCAGGACAGAGGGAGTATAACTTACTAGGTAATTATGATGACATATAACAGACTAATCAAAAAATAGACTAATTAAAAATATTAATGGAAAAGATTATACCTTTTGCTGATCAGTGATAATTGTTAATGCATCTCCATCTTGGTAGTCTATATCTTCCTTCAATAGTCCACAGAACCAGGTCCAAGTGTCTTCATTTTCAACCTTAACCACAGCCCAGGCAAGGGGGAACATGTTATTGTTCCCATCCCTACCAATTGCACATAACAGTTGACCCTTACAATATCCCTTTAAAAAACATCCATCTAGCCCAATAATTGGTCTACAACCTGCCTTCCATCCCACTTTTAAAGCATTGAAACAAACATAAAATCTATTAAACATGAGTTCATCCTTGTCATTTCTAACTGTCTCAACTCTAACTGTGGACCATGGATTGCTTCTCATAAGCTCCACTTCATAATCAAACAACCTGGTATAATGTTTTTGTAAAGCACTCTGTAACTCATTCATTGCCTTTTGTTTTTCCCTATAGCATTGGTTATCAGTCACTGAAAGCTTTAACTTTAAAAACACATCAGCAACCATATTAGGCAATGGCATTGTTGAATTTTTCCTGATCTCACTTGCATACATTCTTGCAACCCATGATGAACCTGCTATCTTCACGTTAAAATCTTTGATACAAGTATGTTTACCCCTCATTGACTTTATCTGAAATGATTTCTCTTTCTGCATGTATGTACCATGGCATTTCCACTTATAAGGACTTTTGCACCCAACAACCAACCTGTTAGTCTCACATTTTATCCACCTTAGTTTCCTTTGATTGTTCACAGCATAGCACGTAAGACAATGTTTCATTTGTTTGCAGTCAGCAAATCTCATCCCAAGTACAGGCTCCATTTTATCCCATGGTGTAGATGGATAAAAAACAGGATAATGAGTCAAACCATGGGAACTATCATGATAATCATCACTACTATTATAAGCGGGGGTGTCATAGTCACTTGAGTCAAGATACTCTTCATTGTTCTCTTCTAAATTACCATCACCAGAAAATTTTCTTATATCCTCCAACAAATCATCAGTTTCTTCAATAGGCATAGAAGGTCCAAACCTATTCTCCTCATTTGTTTGATTTGATTCTTCAGGTACAGTGTTTTCCTTCAACTTTTTCTTCTCCTCTCTAACTTGTACACTCTCTTCTTCAACATCACTAAGAAAATCTAGGCTGTTATCAGAATTATCATAATCATTATCACTGTCATTTGTACTTCTCTCTACAATAACATCTTCTGTTTGACCATCATCATGCTCTACATAAACTTGAACATACGTGCCTTTGCTCTTACAAAGCTCAATCAAACCCACCAAATGGTCATCATTTCCAACAAACCTTAATGCATCTGCAAATGACTTTCCATGTGCCTTGTAATGGATTTTATCTATACCTTTAGTGGTAACTGATCTTATCAACCTAACCAACTCATCATATGTAAAAGGAGCAGCAGACAGACAAGGAGACCTAGAAAGCTTAGCCCCAACATAATTAAGATAAGGCATCAATTTCATAACCCCAATGTGATGGATGCAAAGTGCTATTGAATCATGCATTTCCTGTCCACAAAAAAAGACTTTCTCATTAAAGTACAATTATTTATGATTAAAAGCATGAAAGATAGAAATTTTACACCTCGCTAAAGCAAGCTCACATGTATGCATTTTGAAAGCCATAAATGTCTTCTCAAGTGGGTGAGTACAGTCAATAAAGCAACACATGGGGAGCAAGAAAAATCATAAATAAAGAATAAAAGATGCTTTGAATTGAATAAACAAACATAATGGGGGGGGGGTCCATTTTATATGTCACAGCAACAGAAACATACACAGCTATGGGTCCACCAAAATTATTAACAAAAGAACACATGATATTAAAAAAAATAGTCACTTGTGTCGGCAAAAGCATGCACAATTTAAGAAATCGGCTTTGTTATTTGTGAAATTTATGATAAACCCTAATTTTTTAACAGTTAGGGCATTAGATGAATATTCAGACTATGTTCTGGAATAAGTGAAGATAATAGTTTACTTACGGCCATTGTTGTCGGAATTGAAACCCTAAATGCACAGGTTTGAATGTTTGAAGAAATCAGGCCAGGCGAATTTGGTTCGTGTTCTTCATCGACGTCGCCCTCTTTCTCTCTTTCCCTGTAATGATTTTGGTTTGGAGGGTTTACTTTTAGGAATGCGTAAGTTTTTTGTGAAGGATTTATCATGTGAGGTCCCTCAATTTTTGTGTTTTGTCTATTCAGCACCCAGTCAACATAAGTCAACGACGTGGATGCCAGGTGGATGTCAGCGTGGACAGCCCGTTAGATTTCTAACGGTTCATCATTATCCTTGGCCACTTTTTTATTAAAACCATAGTACGCAGGTCAAATTGGCAGTTTCTTTAGTACGAGGGCAAATCGTCAAGATTTTGATAGTACGCATGTCAAATTGGCAATAAACTTATAAGATAATAGGGTACTGTTCATATACGGTTCTGTTTTTATATATTTAGAGAGGCCACCATATATATATATATATATGGTCGCGCTCCTGTGAGAACCATTTTATATGAGAACCGTGAGAACCAATTGTTGGTCCCTAAGGGGCAACAAGGGTGTGAAAAATCGCTAGAGGGGGGGGGGGGTGAATAGTGTTTTAAAATTCTTTTCAAACCCTTTTGCAATTCAATCAAATGCGCACAACTCTTATTTTGGCTAAGTATAGCGCGCAGCAAGAGTGTGAAATGCACAGCGGAAATTTAAAGTAGCTCTGCGCAGGGTATACTGCGCAGAGATAAAAACGCACGCGCTATGTTTGAGGCTAAAGAGTGGCGCAAAAGTGGTTCTAAGGCAAATGAGCAATAACAATTACAACAGTAAAGTGTAGCAATCTGAAAGATCAAACAAAGCAGTTCATAAATAGTTAAGCAGGAAATATGCAATAAATACAATGAACACGCAATTTGGAGAGGTTCGATCGATGAAAGATCTACATCCTCTACCAAGATGGTTAGTCTTGGATTTCTAATGAAGATCTTATAATATGAGAGAGTATTACAAATTACAACATTTGAGCTCAATACTAACTCAAGATCTATTATCTATGAAGAACAAATCCTAGACTAAACCGGTGTATCTCAAGAAGTTAGATCAAAATGATCAAAGCTTCAAGAGGTGTGTGTGTGACAGAAATTCTGGGCTCTATGAATATGAAAGATGAAGAGCACCAAGAATTCTGGTGATATAGGGCTTTACGATTTGAGCAGGTGTTTGAAGGTTTGAAGATCTTGAAGGCTGTTCTAAGGAATCTGGAAATTTTGAGCAGCAGTCTTCAGATCTTCAAGGTCTCTCAATGAAGCATGAAACTCGAGCTCTTGAAGCATGCAAGCTTGAAACTTGGAAATGGGAATGAGCAGGCTATTTATAGCTGAGCTTCAGAAACTAGCCGTTGGAGCTCTGAGCAAGGACGATGTGCTGGCACAATATGATTGGCGCGCAGGTGTCCTTTATAGCCGTTGGGGCTCTGATCAAAGATGATGACCTGGCACAATATGATTGGTGCGCAGGTGATTTAGAGCCGTTGGAGACTGATCATGAAGAACAAATTCAAAAGCTTCTTCTAGAAGGTTGACAGCTATCTTCACTTGAGATATTTCTTTGAAGCGTGTCTCCACCAATGGTTTTGCTGAGTGTGCTTATTTTGTCGTTTGTGCACACCTCAGCACTCTTACTCAATCCAAAAAGCATAGCTTTGTCATGTCGCTTTCCAAGCTTCTAGAATATGAGATCAGGAGATGAGGAATTTGACCAAGGTTGTGTCCGCGCACAAAGGCATGCGCATTGCCGGCGCGCATGGATGCTGCGCATGGGAAGCATGCGCACCATGCTTGGTCACTGAAAGATCTCTTCAGAGTTTAGGGAATAAGACCTTGAAAACTGAGCAGGGTCAAAAGCTGCGCAAGATATCTATGCGCAGTGGCGACCTGCGCAGAGAACATCCTGCGTAGTGAAATGAATCCTGCTTAGAAAATCTTCGATCTTTCATAGCTTCAAGTCCTATAATCTAAGCCTATACTATGAAGAGGACTTGGCTAAAAATTGAAGTTATAAACTTCTTTAGATGAGGTCCTAAAGTCCATAAAAATACTCATAGGTGATGGTATCAATCAATTCTAACAAATGTAGGAGGGTTAAGTGATAAGCATACCCAACACCAATCATAACCATTAGATTAGAAAGAAAAAAAAACAAAGGTCCAGATGTTAGATACATTGGATACACTTGGATACATTAGTTAATTTTCGAAAAATAATTGGATACATTAGCTTTTAACATAGTGTATCCAAGTGCAACACTTATATACAATACTTATTAACCTATTGTATCCAAGTTATCAAATTTTTTGTAATGTATCTAAGTGTATCAATTGTATCTAACATATGGACCCTTGATTTTTTTCTAATCTAATGGTTATGATTGGTTCTCACGGTTCTCACGATATTTAGGTTCTCATTTGAGCACCTACCTATATATATATATACATATATACATATATATATATATATATATATATATATATATATGTATATGTATATGTATATATGTCTATATATGTATATATATACATAGACATATACATATATACATATACATATATATATATATATATATATATATATATATATATATATATATATATATATATATATATATATATATATATATATACACATATACATATACATATAAATATATATACATATACATATACATATATACATATACATATACATATATATATATACATATACATATATACATATATATATATATATATGTATATATATATATATGTATATATACATATATAACTAATTAACCTTTTAATAATAGTAGTTAAATCCAAATCCAAATTTTGTTATTTACACTCACATAGCCTTTAAACACAACCACTTTTTGCTGTAAATGTGTTGTACCATTAATATAAACATGTTGTACAAATTAATGGGTGTATTTAAAATTTAAATAACTTGAGTGAAAATATTCAATCTAATCTGTTGATATAGTCAAACGCACAATCACACAAAATCGACTTTCATATCGGCGGCACAATCCCACAAAAGCGACTTTCGATCTCCTTTATTGGATCAAATCCTTCTTCCTCCATGAGTCCATATTCACCCTACTCCTCAAATCCTTATCAAATCTGGTTCTGTCACAAGCGCACAAATGGAGCACATATGAAGAGAGAGGCGCATGAAAGGCGCTTGAATTAGATGAGGGCGCAAGAAGAAGGAAGATACGCCCATATGGATTGTGAGGGGAAGCTATTAACCGAGAAGCATTGAAATTGGGTGGTAGGGCGCGGAACTTGAAATGGGGCGCAGAATAATTGAAGGCGGATAATGGTGTTTAGTGTGTTAGGCGCACAGTAGTTTTGTTGGAGTAGAATAGGCGCATGTCATTGTGAGCTAGGCGCGCAAATGGAGCAATGGGGCTCAGGAGAAATTGGCACGTGGATCCAATCCGTGTTGGCACTTAGCACGTGAAGCCGTTATAACAGAAATAACATGGGCCTTGCGACTGCACATGGAGCACGTGCTATGAGCCTATATAAAGAAATGTCGTCTTCTCCAAAGAGTGTCGATGATTAAAGAATTTTCTTATTTCTTAGTTTTATCATAGTTTAGTCATAGTTGTAATTTCATTCCTGCTTCGTAATTTCGTTTCCAGTAAATCAGAAAATCGTCCCAAAAAATAGTCTCTGCTCTTGTTTGTGAGTT
Organism: Campanula takesimana; assembly: GCA_026119855.1. Classification (NCBI taxonomy): domain Eukaryota; kingdom Viridiplantae; phylum Streptophyta; class Magnoliopsida; order Asterales; family Campanulaceae; genus Campanula; species Campanula takesimana. The sequence continues at coordinate 986,168 of JAOWBW010000174.1, read as the reverse complement.
CGTTGAATTGAATCATTGATTGAGTGAGTTTGTTCATCTGCTCACTCAAATCTATCTTGTTGAATTTAATTGTGTTCTTGAAGTTGAGCCCGTTACAGGTTCTTCTCCAAGTTAATCTCTTCTCATCCAACACCGACTTCGATTCCGATGACATGGTTTTCAACATCAAAGTTGACACAATCGACAACGACCGAAGGCCAAGAAAGGACCTAGACGCTAATCGATCAACCGACGGTGTTGGAAAGGTCAGATTCTAACCTTTTTCTTTTAATTTCTGGAACGAAGTTTTGGGCGAATTGGGTCACGTTCCTTGGCGAATTGGGACGCAAACGTACCGCGTTCCGGGACGTGGGACGAGGGGGAAAGGGCGTTCCTGGTAACTATGGTCCTGAAGCTTCTGAGGTAAAATTCCTTCCCCGCTATAAAATGGATGAAAGTTATAGGGAAAATGTTAAAAATCTCAAGGTTCATGTTTCACGGTTCGCCGGTTTCGAGCCTATGAACCTTATAAAACCGTGAACCGCCGGTTCACGGTTTTTAACGGTTCATGAACCTCCGATTCGCCGGTTCATATGAACCTTTTGGGCATGTCTACTCTAGTATGCACCGAATATAACCGGTTCGATGGAGTAGGCTTTTCGGTGGAATGATGGGCTTTTACAGTCAAGCCCAAACATTGAAGCCCATTAAAACGCTTCTACCTCTATAATGCCAATACTCACCATCTTAAAATTCAAAGTCAAAAAACGCATTTAATCTCCACTGTCAAAAACCTTTACAACCAAATCAACGATCAACAGTTACGATCCCCGTCAACCATCACAATCCAATAAGAAGAGCTATAACAAAATATAAAATGCGTACGCATCTCTCAGATAATCCCACAACAAACAAACTCCCCCAATCTCTCTATTTCATTCCTACTCCTCAAATCCCTCTGTAAAACCAATGGCACCAAAGGCAGCAGAAAAGAAGCCGGCGGAGAAGAAACCGGCGGCGGAGAAAGCTCCGGCGGAGAAGAAACCAAGAGCCGAGAAGAAGCTCCCAAAGGACGCCTCCTCCACGACAAGAAAAAGAAGAGGACGAAGAAGTCGGTGGAAACCTACAAGATCTACATCTTCAAGGTCCTGAAACAAGTCCATCCCGACATCGGAATCTCCAGCAAGGCGATGGGAATCATGAACAGCTTCATCAATGACATTTTCGAGAAGCTCGCTCAGGAATCATCCAGGCTTGCTAGGTACAATAAGAAGCCGACAATTACCTCTCGTGAAATCCAGACTGCCGTCAGGCTTGTGCTTCCCGGTGAATGGCTAAACATGCTGTTTCTGAAGGTACTAAGGCCGTCACCAAGTTCACTAGCTCTTAGATTTCAACTGTTATATACCTTCGATAATGCTTTTGATGAAGGACATATGTAAGTTCCCCTTCCTCTCTTTCCTTTATAGTAATGACAAACTTTTTTTTTGCAGAAATTGTGCAATGGTTACTTTCCTTTCTCACAATTATTTGTGAATCTTTTGTAAATTAAGGGCTAGTTTAAATTTCAGTCACTTTTTTTACATTGATGGAAAATTCTTATGAGGTCGTACTCTGATAGAATTGATCTCAAATCTGTTAGTGCTATAAGAGGGGTTAGTATGCTTAATACTTTTTCATCCCCAAAAGATTGTCCACTTTCCCTTTGGGTTAGCATCCAGAAGATACTTTTTCATGCCCAAAAGATATTCGAAAAGTTACAAGCAAGAAACACCAACCATAAAAAGTTGACTTGTCAAATGGGGCAATCGTTTTGGGATGGAGGGAGTAATAAGTTTGATGCTACTCTTGTAGCCTATACTTGACTTTCCAAGTTGCGGCAGACTATATTGTGCGGTTTCACTTTTTGGATATAGCTCTCCGTGAATGAAATATGTAAGTTCTTGTTCCTCAATCCTTTGCAGAGACGTAAATCACTTTCTGCAGAAATTGTGAATTTCGGTTACTTTTTTCCCCAGAATATTTGTGAATCTTTGGTTGGTTAAAAACTTTTGTTTAAATTTCAGTTACTTGTTTTATGTTGATGGAAGTTCCTGATAGGTACTACTCTGATACAACTAATGGCTGATCTTGAATCCTTTGAACTCTTCATCTGCCCAGCAGTTGCTCATACAAACACCAAAATGGGTAGGTTGGTGCTCAACACAGTCCTTCAATTAATACCTTCCTCCTTATCATAATCATTTCTGCAAAGTGGTAAGCTCTAAGTTTGTTGCTATGTGTAGTGTTCCTGGAGTTTCAAGAATTAACCATCTTGAAATTTTACTCCCCCTCCCTATTTTCGCATATTTACCATGTACCCCCGTCTCAGAAAGATGGTCCACTTTTGACATTTGATGGTCAATACACGTGAACTTTGACTAAATATAAATGTCAATCCAACCATCCTTGTGAAATTCTAAAACCTGTGATTGATTAATCATCAAGTGATTTATCAATGACAGATTTTAAAATTTTATTGGGATGATTAGATTGATAATAATCTTTGGTCAAAATTCACATGTGTTGACCGTCATAAATCCAAAGTGGACTATTTTTCTGGGACAGAGGGAGTAATATTTAGTTACATTAAGAGGGTCAACTCAGATATGTAAGGCATGAATCGATTTATAAACCAGCTTTCAAGCTTGAATTACATTCGACTTTGTGGCTTAGCCTGACTTCTGCAATGGGACTTATTCAACTTATATTTCATATATTATACTCTCTCTATCCCGGAAAGTTAGTCCCTCCTTTTTTGTGGTTATTACGAATGAACTTTGAGTAATAATTTAAGCTACTTTTGATTATTTTAATGTGAATTTGAAAATTGGTATTGATAGTATTTATAATGGTGTATCAATAACAAGTTGTAAATTTTCATTAGGATAATTTAAAGTAGCTTAAATTGTTGCTCAAAGTTCATTCGTAATAACAATGAGAAAAAAAGGGACTAACATTCGGGGACAGAGGGAGTATAATAAGAGAATCATGATCTATCATACCCTCCATCCATTGCGTCCAGTTAGTTGTTGAACAACCCTCATGCATTGGCATTATGTTATGTAGCAAAAAACAATCATCACTACTCTACCGTGATTACTGAGGCCACGCCCATGTGCCCAACTGATGCGGGACGAAAATATAATTATATCAAACATTATAATTATATTGGTATTTTCTTTTTAGTTAGGATTTAATTAATATTTTATTAATCGCAGCGGAAAATCAACCCCTAAGAAAACCCTAAGGAATTCTTGAAACAAAACAGAAGAATAACAAGCCAAAAGGCTTCAAGGTAAAAACCCCCAAATTGCAAAGCAATCAAAATTCAATAAAAATAATCATCTTTCCGGATTACATATTTAGGCCAATTTTAAAGTCGGCATAGACTTTACTCTTATTGTAGCATCACCAACATATGCCATGTGTTTGCCACTTATACAAAGCTTAAACCCACCATTGCAGAGTTTTCCATGCCCATTGCAGCCCCATAGTCTGCTCATTGCAGTTTGCAAACCTCCCAGGGCAATTTTAAGGGCCTAAAAGATGTCAATGTCCCCCTATAACTGTTGCCGTGTGTCATCAAGAACTGAAGACCACTAAATGTTATAAAAAACCCGAATTGCCTAACACAAACATCCCTGTTTCTGTCAACTGAACGCGCACCATCTTATATAAGTACCCGTATTTCACCAATGGCCTCTTGATACCTCATAACTCAGCTGAGAAGCAATAATGTAATGCAGTTATATAGAGCACGGATTGTCCAAGTTCTCTTGTTTTCACGTTCCATAAAGCATTTTCTATCTGCATTTTTGGCTTGCTCAAGTTTGATAACTAAGTTTTTTCTTTTCATCTATTTGCTCAACTTGCTGTCCTTTTTTTTTTTTTTTTTTTTTTTTTTTATAGATATATATTTTATATATAAGTGATTTATCTCTTGCTGGTCTCGAAAGTAGTAGTTGTTAGTGCATTAGTCAAGCATTTGCGTGTGGTTATTATCGACAGGTAAAGGAAATACTCCCTCCGTCCCATTTAATCTACAAAAATTGTCATTTTGGGTGTCTCACTTTAATCTACAAAATCCCAAATGGAAACTTTTTAATACTTTTTAAATAATGGGACCCACTTGTCATACTCACAACAAACTACCCACTTACTATTTCCTACCCCACTTTCTCTCATACCCACTTGCTAAAGAACTTATTGTCTTTACTCTTGATGTATACTTGTAGATTTGTCACCGATGAGTTGTCTTCCTTCCGGAAACTACTGTCCTGAGTCCTCAGTGTGGGTTGGTGTTCATGTTGGTTGTTGTAGTGGTTTCTTTGAAGTTGCAGAAGTCGAGAAGTTGTAGTTGTTGAATTGGCACCTTGGCACGCCATTAAGCGTTGCACTTTGCATATAGCTTTTTTGTGGAGGAAAATGTAAGTTCCTGGCCCTTCTCATCAATTATGTACAACATTAATATTTGCAGAAATTGTAACTTTCCTACCCCACTTTCTCTCATACCCACTTGCTAAAGAACTTATTGTCTTTACTCTTGATGTATACTTGTAGATTTGTCACCAATGAGTTGTCTTCCTTCCGGAAACTACTGTCCTGAGTCCTCAGTGTGGGTTGGTGTTCATGTTGGTTGTTGTAGTGTTTCTTTGAAGTTGCAGAAGTCGAGAAGTTGTAGTTGTTGAATTGGCACCTTGGCACGCCATTAAGCTTTGCACTTTGCATATAGCTTTTTTGTGGAGGAAAATGTAAGTTCCTGGCCCCTCTCATCAATTATGTACAACAATTAATATTTGCAGAAATTGTAACTTTTGCAGAAAATGGGATTTGGTTACTTTCGTTTTTGAGTAGATATCTGAATCTTTGGTTGATTATATACATAGTTTGAGTTCCAGTTACTTATGTTGATGGAGAATGCTCATTAGGTATTACTCTGATGATACAACTGCTTATACAAACACTATTCCTTGTTTCCAGAACTTAGTGCTTCATCCTGCTCTCCCTTGGCCAAAATGGCACTCAAAAGTACATCATATTTTCGATTCTTTCTTGACAGTGTCTGGAAATTTTGGTTATTTTTCTGCTCATAAACGAAATGTTCCTAGACTTTCTTGATTCTCAACTACTGAGTTTTAAGGGTGTGTTTGATTTGATTTGAAGTAGTCAATATACTTGGAAGACCTTTTGGGGGGGGGGGGTAGGGTTATGCAGTGGCGAGGCTAAGGGGGTCACTCGACCCCCTTGGTTTTAAGAAATTGTCATTTTAGTACCTAATTTTTTTTAAAGATACCCTAAAATACTTGTTTTGTCAATTTTGACCCCCTTTACTTGTGGTAAATTTTACACTATGATACCGTTTTGACCCCTTTGTGCTCAATATTTATACAAAAAATATATTTTCATTCCCTAAAGATCTTGACCCCCTAAGAAATTTTCTCTGGCTTCGCCACTGGGGTTATGCACTTATATTTGACAGCGCTGTCTATCTTTGTTTGTGGCCTGCTCGAGTTTGATAAAAAAAAAATTGCAATTGCCAAAACTTGCTTAAAGTAAAATGTGACAGTGTATAACTTTCTTCTATCCTTGGAATTAGAGTAATTGTTTTAGTGTGTTTAGCCAACCTTTACATGTGGTTATTAACGACATATGACGTATTTGTTCATTTTTGAAGACTTTTTTCAATAAATTAATTGTTATTTTCATTGTTTTATTTTGGGGCTTGCATACTAGTTGTATCTGCAAAGAGCATAGTCTATGTTAATGGATTCCTTGTGCATAAAGAAATCTGCATTTGTCATCAACTAGTATCAATACCTTTTATGAGAGTTATCAACTATGCCTAAGCAAATGTCGCAAAATATATATCCAGGCACGAGGATGAATACGGGCTCTTACCTTTCCAGAGAGTTATCACCTATGTCAAAGCACATGGTGTCGAGGGCTTGAAATCTTTCATCAAAAAACACTGATCTTCTACCTCCTCAGAGTTCCTATATCCTTTCACTTCATTAAGGACCCGTAGTCTATACTCTATAATATATGATGGGCCTCTTGAATATTTTGAAAAAAAAAACATTCTGTTTCAAACATAACGTTTTTTTTTTTTTAAAAAAAAATCTTGATGAATTGACATTATTGTGCTTTGATTATACTGTATCTGCTGCTAAACTTTCACACAACGACCTTCTCTCTCTTGAAACCGTGGCGACCAATCTTGATATAGACTGGAAGCGGCATACTACCTTCGTCCCAAAATGATCTTCACACTTTTTTGATCGTTACTACAAAGGAACTTTTAGTAAGAATTTTAGTTTGATTCAGTTATCTTAGTGAAAATCTTAAACTTGTTATTGATAGTATTGTTGATGGTGTATCGATAACAAGTTTTAGATTTTCATTACTATAATTGGATCAACCTAAATTAAAGCTCAACATTCCTTCGTAGTTAAGGTTAAAAAGTGTGCGAAGATCATTTTGGGACGGAGGGAGTAGTATAACTCTGATCAATTTGCCGAAGGAACTTCATAATGCCAAATCTCTCATACTTTCCCGGGCTACTAATATTGAGGTATGCAATTATTCTATTATTTTATTTGGATTGCCATTGCATTTCGCTTTTAGTTTTGAAAATTGATTGTGCTTTGTAACAGCTAAAGGGTACAATTTGTTCAATGTTCCGGCTCAGGTGATGATCTACTTACTCAAGGACGCTGCAAAAGCTGAGGTTATCGGCAGATTGATCAGGTAAAGAATTACGTAATTACATGTTCATGGGGGTGGTTGCAAGCATTATCTGGTCACTGAATGTGGTTGTGAAGTAACCCTGCTTTTATTGTTCACTTAGTTCTTCATTCACCCCAAATTATTTTGGGACTAAGGCTTTGTTGTTGTTGTTAGTTCTTCATTCGCCCTGCCATGAAACTGACACGCACTCATAAAAGGGACTAGTGAGAAAGGGATGTTTAGATTATCAAGAGTAATTGATTGAACTGCTCCACCCGTCCTTAAATGTCCTTAAATGAATGTCTATTTTCAAAAAAAAAAAAAAGGTCCCAAATGAATGTCTTTTCGGAAAAAATTTGGCCCTAATTAGATTTCATTTTCACTACATTGTTTTACATGTTAGCTGAATCTGCTTAGAGCTTTAGGATGTAAAAATCTGCATTTCCGGACATGATTCACTATAGGACATATGTTTGATGGTGGTTTACTTGAACTTGAACAACAATTTTCGGACATGATTCACTATAGGACATATGTTTGACAGTAGCAGTCGTAAATTGTTGTTTTAGATTATGAATGTTTTACTCCCTCCGTCCGTGTGAAAAAGATCTTTCCCACTTTTTGTTACTACGAATAAACTTTGAGCAATAATTTTAGGTTGATTTAATTATTTTAATGAGAATCTAAAACTTGTTATTGATAATATTTTTGATGGTGTAACAATAACAAGTTTTAGATTTTCATTATTATAACTGAATCAACCTATAATTATTGCTCAAAATTCATTTGTAGTAACGGTAAAAAAAAGTGGGAAGATCATCTAGAGGGACGGACATGGTTATGGAACTCGCCAGGAAGAACAGTGTTCTTGGGAACTTCTGTATCGACAATTTTTAAAGGTGGCTATAATCTATCACTAGTATTTATTTTAGACGAGTAGTAAATTTATTTTCAAATGTAAAGATAGTTTCAAGGATTTTCAACAATGAAATCTATTTTTTTTTTTGTGTGTTGTTTGTGTGTGTGTGTGTGAGAGAGAGAGAGAGAGATGTTCTATTATTCCTAAAAGGCCAAAGTTGTGTTTTGTCAAAACCTGATGCTAGACATTTATAGAAGGCGGATCCCTCGTAGGCATTTCTACCCCTCAGGACAAAGATGGCCATAACTTCTCGTTTCAGAAGGAGAGTCTATTGAGGAAAAGGATAAAACGAAGGAGAGGCTACATTTTATAAGCTTGAAGACGAAGATGGAAAATGTCATCAGTATTTCAGTCCTTTTTTTTTTTTTTTTTTTTTTTAATGGTTTTGTTACGACAGATATGAATTATTTTTGTCTGATAACATTATTTGGAAAAACAAATACTGTATGAAATTGTCAAAATGGCCTGAAAAACAGAAAGTGATATTGTAAGTGATAACACTTACGAGAGCACTTCTGGGAAAACACACTTACGAAAACAATTTGAAAATCAGAAATGCATCGGAATTTTAAAGGAACAACAAATTGTTTTTCTCAATTATATAATATATAACTTGAGTGAGCCACAAGGCAAGATCCACTAAATGATAATTCTTTTTTAGTACAAGATAAAGTTCCCTACGCTATTACAATTTAGTTCTATGGAACGAAAGGAAATCAAGCACGAAATTCTATCCTAGCCAAGACACTTTCTTCAACATAAGTTTTTTGAAAGTGGAAAGAATTATGGGAGGAAGAAGCTTCAAGAACTAAAGAGTGCTTAATCTCTAATGCAAAGTGTGTTGTTGGTTTGGTTGATCTTTTTTGTCTTCACCCTTGCATTTATATAGGATGGGGAGTCTTGGGAGTTACTTCCCACATGTGTGAGAATTCGGCTGAAGTGAGAGAGTGGGGTGAGTGGTTCCTCCATTTGTGCTCAAGTTCCACAAAAATAGCAACCATTTTCTTGAGCTCCAAGTCCATGCTTTCCCTCCTTGTACTCAGGCGAATAAAGGGTCTTGTACTTTCTATAAAACAGCCAACAAGCATTGACTAAGTCTTCACAACGTTTTTTTTTTCTTTTTCCCCCATGTGTTTCTCATTTAGAAAGTTATTCATAAAACCCCTTTTATGAATAACTCACCTTTTTCACTTTATTCCTCATATAAGCACTTGAAAAATGGACCAACCAACAACCATATTGCAAGATATAATATATGATTAAAATAATAATGTTAGATAAAAAGAAATGTGCAACTATCACAAAAATACGTCTGAATAGCATCTGGGAGGTGATGGCAACACCTATGATAGCATCAGTGTCTGCACTTACACTGTACATCCATATTAGCCAATTCAATACCGGTTTAACTTTGAAAAAAAAACATTTTTTTTAACTAATTTTACACAATTATATTTTATTATAGATAGTATTTTCGACGATTATGTCTCCAACTCACTTAAATTGTTTATACATATGTTAATTTTTCTTAATAATCATGCTATGCTCTAGTGGGGCAGTGGGTTTTTATAATTAGCTCCATCCTAAACAAAATAGTCTTATTATGTTAAATACAAGTGAATTTTGATAAAACATTATTGTCAATTTAATCATTCTAATAAAATTTAATAAATCGTTATTGATAAATCACTTGAGAGTAATGATAATTTAGGGCTTGAAATCATAGAGGGTCTTCTATGGGCCCCAGATTAGGGCTTCAAATGTAAAGTTCCACCAATTAAGGGCTTTTTAACGATTTATGTGAAAAAAGTCCGTTAATTCTCATGCGCTTGACATGTGATAAACAGATTGGATGTGTTTGTAATTGATATTAGCTAATAAATGGTTAAAAGATTAAATTTGTCTCGGTTTTGTGGGGAAAAAGTATCCTTTTTTAAGTAATCATATTTTAGTATGAAATCAAGTAATATCATATATACTGAATTTATAAATAAATTTTAAAATTCATGGAATTTTGAGCACAAATTAAATGTAAAACATTTTTATGCATATTTAACATATCAATTTTTTTTGGAACAAAACATAATAAACTTTAAAACTTGTTATTGATACACCATCAACAATATTATAATAACAAGTTTTAAATTTTCATTAAGGTACTTAAATCAACTTAAAACTATTGCTCAAAGTTCATTCATAATAACGGCTGAAAATGTAAAAATCATTTTGGGTTCGAAGGAGTAGCAATTCGATGGAATGAATACTACTCCATTTGTCCCGAATTAATCTTCTCATTTGACTATTCAAATTTTTAAAGTGATAAACCGCTTGTTTCACTAGCCATGTTGTGTTTATGCACATTCAGTGGCGGAAACAAAGCCACCATAGTGGGTGGCAGTGTCCCCACTATTTTCACATTTTTTTTAAAAACATTTTTTTTTCCCTCTAGTGCTAAGTGTACAAGTTTTTTTTGCCTTACTTTTAGTCTTGGGTTCGCTACTGTGCACATTTAAGCATAAATTGTAAAAATGAGAAAAACTTTTTGAAACAACGAAAACTGGCAAATGAGAAAATCATTTCGGGATATAAAGTGACTACTGCAACTGGGTGCACGTGGAAAGATGGTTGTTAGTAAACGGGTGGTTTGACTTTGCACACGAAGGAAGGAAGGGTAGGTTGGGGTTGAGAGACGAAGGAAGAAAAGAATGCCGTTGGCACATTTCGTGACGCTCTTATCCAATATTCTTATTTTCTTTTCTGGTATTCAGTCATAATTTCACGGACCTTACACGCCATCTACTGATGTCTACCAACTCAAAATATCCCATCATAAATTATATTAGGCTACTCCGTCCCATAACAAACTTCTCATAAATTTTATTAAGAACGAGAATTAAGGAAAGGTAGGTGGTTCTATAATTCATTCCTTTGTAATTTGATCAATCAAATTCAGAGCACTCATTACTCATAAAACAAACATGCAGGCCTAACCAAGCTGGATGGAGCATTTTCAGGGAAGGAGAAGTTATAGTTTATGTAAAATTTATTTACCGATGAATAATAATAATCATCAAAAAACAGCTATTTTTGTTATTCCAATTATACAAGGTTATATAGAATTCCACATATAATCAGAGGTAAAAAAAAAGGCGGCAAAAAATGCTCTACAGAAAATAACCTGAGGAACTTCAGACCTACCAAACTAAGAGCAGCTCCTCCTCCATGAATCAGTCAGTTTGAACAATTTCTTTCTCCAGGAATATCTTTTTACAGTATGGAGTAAGCTCGGATCACCTCAACAATTGGTGCCCGGCACAAAGGGCACTTTCCTCCTCCACGAACCAACTCGTTTGCACATTTTGAACAAGTACACATGTGTCCACATCTGTGTAGAAAACAACCGGAGACAGAGAGAGAACACAAAGTAAATTAGCGAGAAAAATACACCCTCTGTCCCTAAATGAATGTCCAAATTTTATTTTAAGAGACATTCTGGAAATCTCTACTTTTTATACAATTACATGACAAGGTTCATAAATGTTCATGTTTTTCACTTTTCAAACATTTAGTTTAGCAAGTAAAATGAGACTAGTGAAAAATATACCCAGGGGCAGCTATATCAAAAAAAAAAAAAAAAAAAATTGGGACAAAAATTTCTTGAAAATGGACTCTCATTAAGGGATAGATGGAGTAACAACTTTCAATATGGTTTGTGTTTCTTTCCCAATTGCTTGGGCACTCAATGTTACAGAAATAGAAAAATACCCCCACCCCTGGTAATAAGTCGCACTTTCTTTTTTGGTCCGTCCCGAAAACGAGTGTCGCATTTCTAGATAAGGATATAGTTTGTGTGCAATTTTACCATGACAAGAGTAATGTACAAAAAGGTAAAAAAAAGTACCACAATGAGTACCTGTACAATAGTGAATCAATTTGGCTATCGCAACAGACGCAACATGTTCCTTTGTTCGCATTACACCATTTCGATCCATCTTCGGAAGTCTCTGCAGCACCTGCATGGAATTTTAACTTATTACATCCTCCTTTTTGAATTTTGTGTTTAAACCAATTTTCTTAGAGGTAAATTATAGAGGCGAAATTCAGTCATTCAACAGAAAAAAAAAAACATAATCATTGATTGAATAATAAATGTTGGGAACCTTTTCCATCAGCTGATCGATTCAAAGCAGCAGAAACTTCCTGCCTGACAGAACGTTGTAATTCCAGTTGCATGTCCATGCAAGCTTCTAGCATCCTCTGCATGTGGCTCATTCCTTGTTGAAGTCTTGCCATATCAGCTCTCAAATCATTAATCATCTCCCACTCCTGCTCCATATCACCATTCACCCATTAAGTTCAAACTCTTTTTCTAGGAAAAAGAAAGGAGGGAGTATATAATACACATTTTAAATTTTCATTAGGATGATTAAATTGACCTAAAATTATTGCTCAAAGTTTCTTCGTACTAACGTAAAAAAAAGGGCGACATTTATTCCGGGACATAGGGAGGGAGTATATAATACAATGAAGAGGCATTGCCTTAAAGCTGTAGGCGACAAGAGAAGGGTAAAAACCAAATTCAAGAATGATTAGTGCCCCTAATAAGTGGACTAAAAATGTCCAACATCAGGAGCGTAGAAAGGCTACAAGCACACCGAGTAGTAGTGCTTAACTCCCTAAATTTTGACACAAGCCCACAGTTATCAATTCAAATTGTGGTGTAATGTAATAAGGGGATCATACTAAGCTATCGCCTAACCATAAATCAAGTTACATTTACCCATACCAAGACAATTCAGGTATTATTATGAATGATGTCATAGGAAAGAATGACTTAAGTACACCCTTAACCAAAACATTCCTGAGCCACTGAAAAGTTGGCAAAGACTTGACTTCAAACCATTTAGAGGCACAAATTCTATCACTAATAATGAAAAACACTCATAAGCCTTATAGTATTGAGATTCGAAAATCCAAAAGCTATACTTCAGTCACATTCCTCGTGAGCTACTTATTTCTCCAAAACAAGAGATTACCCAGCTCATTCATTTTCATCAACTTAATTGCATGACAAAACCAAAATAATCAGTGAGAAGCAAAAATAAATAAATAAATAAAAATTCCCTCAAAAACTCTGTAGGAACCAAGCTAGTAGGTCGATGGGATTTCAAATTTAAGATGGCTTACTAGTTCAGAACGATGCATGCTGTGTCGGGACCAACTAGAATGGTGCAAATCATGGTGCCAAAGTGGCTGTGGTGGGGGCACTGGAGGAGATGGTAACACCAATGCAGGTCTAACAATTGGATCTTGTTGATCCTCATTCTGTACATCCCTCTGCTGATCCTGATCCCTATCAGGTGAAGCAGGGGTGGGCAAATTTCTATGCAGATCCCAATCAATGGGCTCACGACTCTGCCTTTCAACATATGACTGAATTAAATGGTCGAGACTCTCGCGAAAGCCACTGCGAAGAAGATTAGAAACACTTCTCCTACAATGAACAAATCTTTTGCCTCAGTAATATATAACAAATATGCTAAAAATTTGAAATACATCCAAAAAATGGCGATCATGAAAGTTCTTTGGAAAATAATCTCGTACCTGCTCAGAAGCTCCCTCAGTTCCATGCTGTAAACATTATCATCGTCAGGTGGATGAAATCTATTAGCTCTTCTAATCGGAAAAGACCGTCTCATTCTCGGGGGATCAGAAGGTCCTTCTGACCAACTTTCAACAGTTTCTCGAGAGCCATCCTCGTGCCAGACCTCATCAGTTGCTTGCATATCTGTAGCAGCATCTCCACTATTTACTGAAGTTTCCTGGGGCCAATCAGCACGTGGATTTTCTTGCCAATTTCTACTCATATCTTCTGGATTTTCACCTCTCCATTCATCTCCATTAACAATATCTGGCTGCTGATTTATACTTTGGACAGCTGTATCACTTTCCGAATTCCCTGTACGGTTTGCAAATTGCTGAATTTCTGTGTCAGTGGTCATGGGTTGTGGTGGATCAGGGTTTTCATGTTGAACCTCCTGTGAATTGTTTACATGAGTATGATCACATCCAAAATCAGTGGTGTTATTGTTAGATGAGGATTCAGATTGATTGCTTACTTGTCCACGGACAATGTGTTCTAATCTGAAGCGAAAACCTTCCCTGGTTAAAAAGAGATACATAGTTATTGACTATCAATCATAGAACCTCCTGTAAATCAATGAAAAAGAAAGAAAAAAGAATCTTTAAATATAATTAAGTCCGCCTACCTCAACCTGAGACAGTGTGGCGTTGTCTTAACTGAACTAGCTCACTTGCTGCCACTGAAGGACGTCGTTCTTCCTCGACAGGCCTCTCATTCCGCAAGAATCTGCCTCTAAGCAAAGACTACCAAAACAAGTACAAGTATCAACCCAACTGCCTATAGGTCCAAGAAGTCTCAGAAATTAATATCAAAAGCTCGAACCAAACTATACAAATTCACAACATGGAGAAGTCTGCATGTGGGTTTAATGCCATTATAATTAAGTATATAAGAAATCAATATGGGAATTCTGTTCTATCCTAACACCAAAAGTTAGTGACATAAATTCAGACAAAATGATGGGAAAAATTTCCCTAATGCAATTAAGCTGGAAAAATGACTGCAAGATAATCAAACAGACAAGCTTATTAATGAAAGGGTATTAGATGATAATGCATAATGCAGATATATCATCCCTCACCAAACCACTGCTTTGTCTTAAATGATAGGTTACTTCCTAATATTCATCACCGTTAGCACTTGGAGATCAAGATAAATATATTACATAAAACTCCCCCATAAAGCTTGATCTGAAATTGGACATTCTTATCATCATTATTTGAAGCAAAGTACTAGATTTTTATAAAACACATGAATTAAGAATAAACCATTCTACAAGCTTGTTGAAGAACAAGGTTTGAAATGCTTCTAACACACACCCATTCACAACACAAATAATTCCCAAACAAATAAATATGCAGCCATATAAAAAAAAGAATTAGAAAAAGTTCTAAGGAGAAAACCTTCACTGTTTGATCGACTACTATCCATGTTTGTTCTCTGTCAAATTACAAGAGTTGGCCCATTCAGCAATCCTAAATTTAAAACCTCAAATACAAATAGAATAACTAACTCGAGCTTCAAGATGATTTCTTAACAGACAAATGAAGTAAACATGCACAAACAGCTAAATCACGAATAAACTACATATTCAATAAGCAACTGACCTGAATTCGATTACGGTGGGCAAAATCAGATACGGCTCGAAACTCAGTCAGGCCCTCAAGTTCCCTCTGCCGTTCCCTCTCAGCTCTCACAAGTAGGTCAAGTAACGCTTGTCTTCCACGCAACCTCAGCATGTCCCGTCGAACATGCTCCGGCTGCCCTTCATCTTGATCAACAACAGACCCTTCACGAACCTGACTAGTTTGAACACCACCTCCTGCACCTCGTTCTTCCCTCCGACTAGCACGAGTTCCTCTCTGTTGACTGGTCATTTGCACCCACTCTCTCACAATCCTCACCCTTTCACGCTCATTTTCTCCGAGCCATTCTGCTCTTGGGCTGCCACTCCTCTGAGCAGCAACATCAGATGAACGATCACTGATTCCTGTCTCCATCCAACCCCTAACAATGTGCCTGACCCTCTCCCTATCAACTTCACCATAATCAGGAGATTGCTCACGACTAGAACTTTCATCTTCATGACGTTCATTCTGTGGTTCCATCTGATCACGTGACCAATTGCTATAATCGTTCTCACTCTCACTAACATCCTCCAAAGTGCCCTGATTCTCAGACATAACTGTACTTGAAACATTAGTATTGACATCCACACTCCTCTGTTGCCTGAGTCTCTCTCTAACCCTTTCCCGGGCATGATTCAAAACATGTTCATCCTCCAATTCCCTCCACATCTGCAAAATAGAGGAAGCCCGAGTGCTCGTCCTCTCAACATTCCCCTGCCGCCTAGATGTTGGAGATTGTGACTCTCTCAAGAACGAAGAATCAAGCATTGAAACCGTATGCAAACCGCAAGTGCCATCAGCTCCGACTCACGATTCCTCCTCTCAATCGTGGTAATCATCTCTTGCGCTTGCCTTGCAGCCCACCTGCTGAGAATTCTTGAATGACGTCTTCTGGCAGCAGACGATTCAGCCAAATCATCACCCTCAAGATCCGACCTCCTCCTCCTCCTCACAAGCTGATCACCACCCTCATCATCTTCATCCTCTGTATTTCGTGCAGAACTACACGAAGCAAAGGACATACAGTCATCTAAGTGCCCCCTCATGAATTCCTCGAGTCCACGTTCAAACTCTGAACGAACATCCTCCCTACTCTCAGGCTTTTGTGGCGCTTGTGTGAACATCAGCCATCTCCTCCCACACCCACCACCACCTCAGCCATCTCCTCCCACACCCCACCACCACCTCAATTATCCCCAAACAATCAAACAAGCAAACAAACCCTAACTCAATCCCACCAACCAAAAGCACCCGAAATTTCCCATTTCTAAGGCCACCGAAAGGAAACGAATTCCCTCCACCTAAATCAAATATCAAAATTTATTCAATTCAACACCACGCAATGACATGACACAGATGAACCGGCATCACCATTCCGAATTTCATTTCACCGCATCCCTCAACGAGGCAAAACCAAATTCAAAACTGAATTGAACAGAATCAAGATCCATGAGCCAACAAACAGCAGAAAACCAATAATTCGTATAAAAATGGACGACGAATCAATGAATTAATTAAATTACAAGAGAGAACATCAAGAAATTAAAGAAACGTACCTCAAAAGCTACACAATTTCTCCCAAAAAAAAAATATGAGGGAAACGAAACCCTAAATTTCGGGAATATATGATGTAGCGAATTAGAATGAATAACAGAAACTTCTTGGAGAGAAATGGCAAAAGATTGTTGAAACTATAAATAACAGAAGAGATGATGTGAGGGAGAGAGAAGATAAAGTGTGTGTTTGTGTGTGTGAAATTGATAATGGAGAAAACTCGTGTTTTTGTGCAATTTTTGATCATTAAATTGGGGATTTGTTATTTGATGTTTTAATTGCAAATTTTTATTATTTAGTGTAGTAGTAATTTGTTTCCACAAAATGAAAAGACCGCGATATTTCTGGAGGAGAGGCAGTGAAGAGCGCGCTATCTTTTCTTCTACCCGAAAATTTTACTCCCTCCGTCTCAAAATAGATGATGTTTTGGGAGTTAATTTTTGTCTTAAAATACTTGTCGTTTCACTATTTTCAAAGCTTTTTGTTGTTTTATACCAATTATACCCTTAATAATGATAGTGAACTATCTCTAACCTAACCACTTAATTACCTAGGTAGTTGAATTACTTTAGGGGTATTTGAGACTTTTTCACATGCATTAATGACATTTTTAATGTGTAAAACACTCTAAAACGACATCTATTTTGAGACGGAGGGAGTAACATTCAAGTATTCAACCAAGTTTATGTTCACCTCTCTTGTTTTGTGTCTGAAAATTATCTTATTTTGATATTTTATAATAATATAAATGAACATATTAATAAAAACAATTAATTTGTAATTAAAAAATTATTAACTAGTTTATTAATAATAATTTTTATAATTCCATTATGATTATTAAATTGATATTAATATTTGTTTTTTTAAACAAACTAATGATTGCATTAAAAAGTTTAAGGAGATGGCGCTTCACAATTGTCGAAGGCTCGTCCAAAGACGAAGATATCTATGAAAACGTACGAGCGTTGACAAATTGTCCGCTACAATGAAAAAACATACAACATCTCGAGTTATAGTAGCCAACCCTAAGCCAAATTTCCAACGAATGCATGTCCGAATAATGATATGGGACGCCCAAATGTATCTCCAAACAAAACTTGAAAACGGCCCAACATTGGCCTTCATAAAACGAGAAGTATAATGATTTTAAAATCTGAAAAATACTTTCTCCGTCCCACCTCACTTGAGACCTAAGAGGTGAGCACAATAACTAAGGAAAAAGAATAAAATAAGGAAAATGTGTGGTAGAAAATGAAGAGAGAGAATGAGTGGGGTTAACAGTATGTTGGTTGAATAAATTGTGTGGTGGATAATGAAGAGATGGAATGAGTGGGTGAGGTAGATTGAATATAAAAATATAAAAAGATGACAATTTTGGGGAGTCTCAAGTAAAGTGGGACGTACCAAAATGGAAACAAGTCTCAAGTGAGGTGGGACGGAGGGAGTACTTAATACCGAATTATTTTTGCAGCGAATGAACGATTGATTAACGGTTGAACGTCGTCGATATTTGGAATTGCAAACAACAAATCTCTTCGCCATGAAATTGCCGCAACCGCACCAATCAATTTGTTATGATAAAAACAAAAAGAACTAAAGACAAGAAAATGAAAAACTGAGAATTGTTTAAAGAATCTAGATCATACTCGATCTAGTTATTTAAACAAAACTCATAAAACTCCAATACGATGAGAAATGGCAAAAAGATTAGGATTGGGAATGGCAGAGAGAGAACTTTCTGAGACAGAAAGAGTATTACGTAACTACCCCAAAGTTTTACATATGGTATTGTTTAGAGATTTATGATTTCATCTTCTCTTTTAAAGCCTCAACGTTCACTTTTATAGTACTCCCTCTGTCCCTAAATGAGTGTTCAATTTCAAGAAATCTTTGTCCCTAAATGAGTATCTTTTTTGAACATAACTTTCTCCCTAAACGTTTTTTTTCGAAAAAAATTTCACCGGTTTCTTTATACGTGCAAAACTAAAGGTTTGGAAAGGACATTACAAGATTATATATGAATCGTTGTTACCAAATTGTTCAAAAAGTTGAGATTTTCAGTGTCCCTTAAAATGAAATTTGGACACTCATTTAGGGACAGAGTGAGTAATTTATTTGGAGCCTAAGCAAATCAAGAATATTGACAAAAAAAATTGCATGTAATTATTTATTAAGTAAGAGACACTCTAAAGATAATTTTATTTGTTAATGATTAATTTAGAATATCATATAGATAATCAATTCTCATAAATTCTTAAAAGAATAATAATAATAATAATATCACCTCTTCAAGTTCAAGCCAATCCAATTGAGATCCAAGTGTGAAAAAAAAAGTGTGAAAAGCAGTGAAAAAAAATAAGAAATGTGATATATACTTACGCGCGCACCGCAAAATCTGGGGAAAAACGCGTTTTTCTAAACGATTAAAAAAATCGTGTTTTAAAAAAACGTGGTGGCATTTTGTAAATAATCGAAACTTCTCAACGGTCTGGATATCAATATAAATGCTTCTAGATATGAGATTGATAGCCAGAACCTTTGAAAGTGATATCCAGATGGGTCTTGGATATCAATATAAAATCTTCTAGATATGAGGTTGATAGCAGAACCTTTGAAAGTGATAGCCAGAACCTTTGAAAGTGATAGCCAGAAGGGTTCTCTGGTTCTGGATATCAATATAAAGCCTTCTGGATATGAGATTGATAACCAGAACCTTTGAAAGTGATAGCCAGAAAGGGTCCTGGATATCAGTATAAAGCCTTCTGGATATCAATATAAAGTTTTCTGGAGGTTTTGAAAAACACGTTTTTCCTAACCATTAGAAAAAACGCGTTTTACAGGAGACCAACCCACGCGCACACACTATCAATAATAAACTTCATAAATAATTGATAATTGATAATAGACTGCATACGAGATGTGTAGTGAGCGTGTTTATTTGTAGGAGGTCCGATGTTGTTTTGTTCACATCTTTCTTATTTATTTAAATAACATGTCTCTTGTTTATTTTAATTTTCTTTTTCACCTTTATCTTACCC